>JAZHYW010046506.1:0-31635 GCA_037355805.1 Ixodes ricinus
AGCTTTGATATGTTTACAAACTGACTGCTCGCATGTTTTACGTGGAAATTATTTTTTACAGCGGAGCTGTTAATGGCTAGTTTCCTCAGGATCGCGTCCCCCTCAAAGAAATGAAGACACCGAACTCTGAACACCTACCACCATCTATGAGCGACGGCGGCAAGCCACGCATCTGGTTGCCGCCGTCACTCATAGATGGCGGCAGCCTCTTGCACTCTAGCTTGCCGACTCGCGGCCGGCCATTTCTTTCCATTGTGCAGCTCCGCTGGTCTTCCTTCGTCACCAGAGTGGAAAGGCTGAAAAGTTTTGTATATAGTGTACTATACTTCGTTTCACCTTCCGTCCAGACGCAGCCGATGCTACGAGATTATATGACGAATCACACAGCGTCAAAAGTGCACCATCATGGTGTTCGTAATGTTTCTGTGTGTGTTTTTCATCCCTGAACCAATCATAAACAGAACAAGCCTAGTGATTTGCACTTTTGACGCTGCTTGATTGGTCCCGTTCCCTCGTAGCATCCGCTGCGTCTGGACGGAAGGTGAAACGAGAGTATAGGAGCAGGACTACGGCTCGAGCTATAGGAGATATTTTTGCCCCGAGTCAAACGGTCTCGCTGTCAACGCTGAACTTTCGTCACTTCGTCACGCGAGGCGCGTGACAAATCGATCGCGCGTGACGCCGCCTGGCGACCGAAGCTTGCCCCCGGTCACCTTAAACCAAACGCGAAATTTAAAATAGATTTTAAAGGCAGGATCGGAGGGAAAAAAACAACGACATAAATTGCGTTACAAACGCGCAAGACGGAAGTTTATATTTAAAAACCGCATTCGCAACGCTCTTCTGCAAACGTCACAGTTTGAGGAATGCGAAAGGAAAATATCCACGCGAAAACACGTAAGACAGTAAAATGAAATAAAAACACACACAAAAAAGGGCTTTTGTTGATTTTTCTGCGTGCCTTTCTGGTATCAAAAAAAAAAAGAGGAGGCACCCCGTTTTTTAGCACGGAACCAGGCGTCAATAAAATACGCGCAATAATGAATAAAACAACAAAAAGTCCATATAAAGACAACAAATGTAGTTCCTCCTAAGCAGAAAATAGGGATACACGACGTGGACAAAAAACAGACGAGGGGAACCGTGTCTTTACCCCTTTTTGTTGTCTTTAATCTCCGAGGGGAACCCCCAAAATAGCGAGCCCCGCTTAGCTTCCAAAAACAAGCGCCCTCTCTATCCTGCCCATGGAAACAGCGCGGAGGTCCCCCCGACGTTCTTTCTCGTGTAATGTCACCTTTGCTGCGCCTGTGCTTGGGGAAACAAACGATAAAACGACAAGGCCCCAACTTTTTTGTTAAAGCCTTGTCACACCGGTATCAAAAAAATGCAAACAGCTCGTTAAAAAAAAACGCTTTTTAGAGATTTAGGAACGAATCACAATGCAAGAAGCGGGATCACAGTGACAGATAGGCCGAACACGGGACAAATACTGCACGCTCGCATAACAACATACTGCATTTTTTATATTGTTCATGCAAGCCCACGTGACCAAAAAACGCGTCACGTTTCCCCGAAAAACTGCTATTCTGCTGCGTAATTGCAAGGCAAAAAACGAATTATTTGCCGATCTGCAGCGCCCGTGGCGGCTACGGGAACTAAAATGATGACGTCTCTGGAGGTACGCGGAAGTCAACAAACCCTGTCCCCCTCCGCTGCAGCACTCGCCGTCAGCCCCGTGACGAACCGTCCTTTGTGTCCATCGCTCACCGCGACCTTCGACGAGGCTAATCCTTTCTAAGTCGTCAATCGCGGAGGAAGCGGCGGGGTTTCTAAAGAGAGTGCCCAAGGGGAAACCACGTGAACCTCCAGAGTACGTCACTCGAAAGTCGCGTGGGGAGTTGAGAGGCACTGCGACCTTCGATTTGTTTCTTTTTTTTTTTTAATAAGAACTAGCGCTCGGAAGAAAATGCGGTTTTCTGTTTTTCGTTCCATAGGTGACGCAGATTAATTTCCGTGGTTAATTGGCCAAAGTCTGAAAATTGTTGCACAGCCCCTTTAAGTACTGTTACCAACACGCTCGTTTTGCACTTAACTTGACCCTAATGTATCTTACGCAGAATCGCTGCTTCACAAACCTTTTTCTTTTTATGGCCTCAAGTTTAAAAAAAAAAAAAACACGCAATTTTAGCGAGGCGTTTTACGGCTACTGTGCGGAAACGCATAATCGCAATAACTAAAGAGCTGTTTTTTTTTTTTTTGCACATGTTAAATTATTGTGTATGTCACAGAGCATTTGTAATGCGATTTGTTTGCCCCTGTCTTTCGGGTAAAGACCTTGTAGCAATAGGTATTCCCTTTATGAAAGGCTTTCGCCGTGTTCAAATGAAAAAGGGTGGGTGTGTAAGCTACGAAGGTAAGGCCGACGCACTAATTCAAGGGAGCGCTTAGCAATACACTTTATCTTGCAGCCGACAGATCCCATATTGAAAAACAGCGCGAATAACATACGGACAGATCCCGGCACGACTGTTCTAATGTCGAAAAACTTAGTGAGACGAGGGCACAATAAACCGCATTTTTGTGAACTACACTCCACAAAAACAAACTTCAATAAAAAACAAAATGCCTTTTCTTTGTATATAATTTGAACGTGGAACGTTAAAAAACAATAAAAAGAATCTGATACACGGCGCACCTTATCAAATATCCGGTTTATTAGCTTACAAAGAAGCCCGTAGCATACAAAAGTCATCATTATCGTACTCTGTCATTCGTACAAATATATAGACCAAAAGCCAGGGCAAGTCATAGTGAAGAAGTTTCCTACCGCTAGACGTAAGGACAAAAACTACAGTCCGTAGCAACTCAAGAAGGTAGGGCAGAGAGAAAGGAAGGCCGGAGAGGAGGAAGCAGACAGAACGTTGGAGAAGAGAGGGGAAACCTCCTCCTCTCTTTAGCGTTCCGTCTGCTTCCTCCTCCCCAGCCTTCCTTACCTTTGCACGGATAAAACAAGTTCCGAATGGATAGATGGATGTTAATAGACATACCCTTTGTATCGGGCGGTAACTTGCGCCACCTAGCTTTTTGTAAACATGCTTACTTTTTTTTTTTTAAGGAGTGCTGCAACATTTTTATTGCCGTTAGTTTGACATGTTGTTGCCAGCCCGTGGAGGCAAACGAGTGATCGGGTCAACCGCCGAGGAAGCTCTCAAGTCTCAAGTACTTTTTTTTGTGCTTTTTTTCTCCCCCGCTTCGGGCTCCCGGGCTGCGAAAAAGGCACTACTTTGTGGCGCTCGAGTCGATAGGAGCCAGATGGCGAAGTCTTTCTCTCGTCCTCCTCTCCTGATAACGTCCTCTCCCTCGTGTATGGTTGTGACTGCGCCCTTGAAAGGCTAAGCGGTATGCTTTTGCGTGTTATTCGTTTCGCGTTGCCTTCGAGTAGGCCCTTATACGGTGAATATAAACGCCAGCGAATACTAGTGAGTGTATACAGTGAGTATAGAGTATAAATACAGTGAGCGAGTGAATACCAGCCAAAAAAATTACTAGTAAGTATACGGAGGCGCGTTCGGAAATTAAGATCCATTTTAAAAAAAAAACTCAAGCAACCATTTTTTTTTTTTCGAAAAACCTCATTTTCACTTTTGAGTACCTTAATATATATTTCGATACCATCCGATTCGATGTCAAAGGGGCACTAACGAAAGTCACGAAAGAAATTGTGTACATCGACCCTCGCACCACTTGGTGTCCTATTCTTTCGATGTTCCTCCACTAAACCACTTTCTGCGATAGTCTATTCATGCTCATAAGTTATAACCCAATTCTATGGATGGGCTCTAGGCATCCTAAGAAAAAAAGAAAAAAAGAAAAACCACATTACATTCATGCGTGGGTGATTTTTTTTTTTATTAAAATGGGTATCAAAGATCGAGACACCAAAGGACACCGTCTTGTCCTTTCCGTGCGACCGCGCTCTCTGGTGTCTGCGATAGTTCCGAGGTAATCAATCTTTGATACCGATTTTAACAGAGAAATCTGCCACGCAAAAATGTAAAGATTTTTTAAGGATGTTTAGAGCCCATTTGTTGAGTTCTGACCATAAATAGATTATCGCAGAAAGTGGTTTAGTTCTCCTTTACAGGGATACTTCAACGAAATTTGAAATATACCCGTCGTGTTCAAAAATAGGTTGAATATGATCCACAATATCCGTAAATGACAATCGCACGTTTGTATTTTGATCCTGGTGGCTGTATTTTTCGTTATAAACGGCCCACTCTGGCAAGCGCTCGGAGAAGGCCCAGCTTAGAGCACGTGACATCCAACGCAATCGTGACGTAGGTCGTCTCAAGACGAGCAAAGCTACGGCGAGGCTGACGTCGAGAGGATGGCCTAGTCGTTCCAGCCACCGAAGCGGCTGCTTTTGTACGAATTTTGAGTGACGGATTAATCTTCTATAATCTTGTAGGGGGACAATAGCGACTTCTGCGACACACAAAAGGAATTCTCGGGAAGAGGGGAGTTCCTTCTTCCACCCTTCTCTCGTCGTGGCCGGAGGCGAGGACAACCTCCGTCACTAGCTGTCAAGGTTCCTAGACGAGCATTACAAACGAGGAGTTAGCGACATCCACCAGGTGCTTTTTGCTAATCGTTTAATTCGTTTTAAAATTCCTTTTCGAGACTTTTTTTAACAAGATATTGGTATGTTCCATGTGATACTGCTCTTTTGAACACTATAGACCAACAAATGAGTGCCGAAATTTCGTTGTAGTATCCCTTTAAAGGTGTAGGGAAACGAAATTTCAGCGCTCATTTTCTAGCTTGAATGTGTTGCATGTTGTACCCTAACCTCAAAAACACCAGTCTTCCGTTGAAAGGCACAAGGAAAACTAATTTTAAAGCTAAATAAACGATCTTCCAATGTGCACCTGGTGGATGCACGCGGAGCCTATTTGGGAGGTAGTCTAGCAACGTTGTGGAATCTGCTACGTAGTCGTGACGTAGCAGATTCCTCTGGCTACAACGCCGCTCTTTGGCATTTCTACATTTTCCTTCTTAGCTTTCCTCCCCAACTCACAAATCGCGAATGGACCTTTTGGCGAATATGTGCTGCCACCTAGACACGCGACTGGGTTCGAGACTAAGTGGACAGAAAAAAACACGCGCGCAAGGCCTCTCCCACCCGTTTCACACCCAAAACGTCAGTTATATCCTGTTCACCCATTGAGGCGCTGTGACCTAGATACGGCTTTCCCGAACTCGCCTTTGTCCCCATCGTGCGTAATCTTCTGCCCCGAAGTCGACACGAAGAAACCATCTTCCCTCTCTGCTCGGCCAGAAGGAAGAGAGAGAGGATACTGAAACCGTTTACTCTCGAACCGATGTTTCTACAAAAGGTCCATTGAACCAAACAGTCCAAGAAGACGGAAAGGGTGGACTCTCCTCTTTCTCGGACCCTCGTTTGTGCAGCCGGATGCAGCCATTCTCCCCTAGAAGATTAGCCAGTCGCTCAAAACTCGGACAAAAGTTGCTTTCCCCACCCCGTTCAGCCCTAAGCTGACAGTGCTGTGGAAGCTACGTGCTTCTTGCGCCAGCCACACGCTCGTCACCCCACGGGCACTTCGAACGGCTCGGTTGTAACGCGCTGACGCTATCGACACCACCACAACGCAGACAACGCCACCAAGGGCAAAGCTCATAATCCCGCCAGCCTTGCTACGTCACGAATGCGGGGAAACTTTTCTTTCTGTTTTTGTTTGCGCCGGATATCCCATGACGCATCGCGCCCTCCGTTCGCTTCTCTTCGAGCGCTCGCTCGAGTGCACCGTTTGGAACGAAAAATATAGCCAATCGTTCAAAATACAAACCTGCGATTATGAATTACGGTTATTACACGTCATGCTTGACCCATTTCCGAACGAAATTTGAAAATTTCAAATTTCGGTTCAGTATCCCTTTAAGGCATTTTTCCTATCGTGGCTTGCGTTTTTGGATAGCCTCCCTTTCGACGCCAACCCCTTCGCATTTGTCATATTGAGGCACAACTTCTTGGATATCCTCTTCATAGAAGTCGGGACCGCCTGCGCCTTTAGCTAATTCGTCTGCATCCATCGTAAAAACAATTTGTGCTGCTGGAGTGCTTCGTAACGATTTCATGAAATAATGCTTTCCAGGCTTCGGGGACACGTGTTGTAAGACGCACAAGTAGCAGAGCGACTATTCACGAATTTCTTCGTTCGCTTCCTTTAAACCAAATCGTCGCTGACGAAAGCCCGCGCTTGCTGCTCCGCCATGCAATCGTAAACGGCCTGTAGCCCTTCAGAGAACATTAGAACCAGTCTTCGCACCATTACTTCGCTCACTGCGGGTAGTCTGTAAATTTAGCAAATTTGGGATATTTTTATGGTCTGCATGGTGGTCTGACGTTTCTCGCAGTCAAAAATCTTGTGATAGGCCGGGCTTCGGTGTTGGCGCGCCTTTCTATTCCTTCAGATAGGATTAAAGGGACCATGAATTTTTTATTGATGTAGATAATGAAGCCAGAGAGATTAGCCGGGAGGTATCTCCTGACTGGCTACTCTGGTGAGGTTGGGGAATGAAGGGACCATGAAATTATTTTTAAACTTCTTCCTCCTTAGCTTTAATCCTCAACTCAAAAGCGAAATGAAAAATCTCGTGGTCGTGACGTGATGTTCGCATCGGATGCGATGACCCCAAGCTTCCACCTTGCTTTTTAAGCACACCGTGGAACTTATCATTCCCAAGTGATGATAAGCTCCGTCACGCCGCTTATCATCCAAATATTCGTCGACGGATTGATTGTTGATGAGCGCATACGTCCGAGCGACGCAGTTCTCGTGGCCAATGCGTGAGCTGCAGGTTCGGCTGACGTGTTTGGATACCGCGGATGCATCACGGCGAAAAGGCGGAGAGCTTTCGAAGGAAACGGGGTACAAAGTAATCCGCTATATTTTCAAATTTTCGTACCGAAAAGCTGGGCTTTTTGGCTTTCCACCCCCGTGTACTAGTTTTCTTTCGGAGCGCTAATCGATATGCGATTAGTAAAATCCCAATGCATCGCAGCCCAAAATTCATTTCACGGTCCATGCACAAACCGGAGAAATGATCAGTCTACGAGACGATGTGAGGGTGCGATTACTGAGTGACGAGGGAAGACAACTGCGCATGCGCGACTCAGCCGTGAATACACCGGCGGAACTTATCCGCTAGTGGTACACACTTCAGACATGCGCCTCGTATTAAAAAAAGGGTTTACGTAATTATTGTTACAGAAATCATGGAATGAGGTCGTCAAGCTTTCCAATCAAACGTGGAATAAAAATAGGTTTTATCTATTATTATGAAAGCTAACAAAGTACTTTGGACCCAATAAGATCCTTCAAAAACCAATCTCTCGTATTGCTTGTGAGACTCTGTGCGGGAGTATTCAAAAAGGCTCGCTTGACTCCCTAAAGGGAGTGATAGTATGGCTTTGATCTCTAAAGGAGGCGAAAACACTCCCTAGGCACATGGGTGTGGCTTTACCCCCTGATCTCTATGACAATTTGCTGGATCGCGCTTCTTCACTACTCCTCGAGCGCGGCCACCGGAAGTTCCGAATCGGCCATCTTGGGCCTGTGTAAATCTGCCGTGTGAAGCGTTACAGAGGCTGGGCGGCTGCGTGCTGATGAAACAGACGTTCTCTGCTCGCCTGCCGGCATTCACCGAATTGTTTATTTGTTTTTATTTTGTGTCAACAGTTGTAGCTGCCTTTCATAAACCATGGGATTTCTTTATGAAAGCGCAGCACCGCAGGAAAAAGGCACAATTCGCCCCCCCCCCCCCCCCCACACACACACACACACATAGCTCGATCGATAGAGTAGAACTTTGTTTTTGACCCGCTCGAGCTTTTATCTCTGTGTTCGTTTCGCACCCGCTGAGGGGGAGTTTCGTATTAATGGACCTTGTCCTTGGAGGTTTTTCAAAGTCGAGCACCATCAGCGGAGGTCGTGAGAAAAGCAAGCGCTATCCACGGGGCCAAAGCGAGCGGGCTCGCTCCAAAGCGCTCTTCGGCATGCACCGCCGAAAAAAACGTCGATGGTCGGGACCCTTACGAGGGGGCGCCTCTTGAGAAATCCTACTCTCGCTGTAGTTGGTTTCCTCCTCCCTCGTTCACGGCTTTGTTTCTTTGCCGGCAATTATGTTTTACTTTTCCAAGTTTTGACTTTTTCTATTTTATTTTTAATTATTCCCGACTTTTCTTCCTCCCTCACTTCTTCGATTTGATGTGAAGTAGTGGCGAGTAAAGCTAAAAAAAAAAAAGAAAAGCTGGGCGGGGGAAGGGGGCTCGATTTTGGGGGGTAGCAATATAACAGCGGGGGTTGTGGCTGATGACCTCGAAAAACAGCCGCGCTCCAAGCAAGCAAGCACGAGCGCTGTTTGCTACCTTTTCTTTTTTATTCTATCGCGTTTCTAAATCACGCGCCAAATTCGGGGATCGGTGGCCGAGTGGGCTAGCGCACCGTAGTTCCGAGCCCATGCACTGGAGCGAAAGCTCGCGCTGCTGAGCCCAGGGATGTTGGATTCGATTCCACGCCCCCGGCCCGTTTCGATCTAAATGAACATCGTACCGGCGTGCGGTCGTGTATCACTATAAACCATACACAATTTTTGAGTAACTCAAGCATAACTCAATGCGTTTACCCGTTTAATTCGCGAGCCGTGTTAGGTTATCCTATCACCGAGGTACTGCGAGCAGAGCAAGTTAGGTTTTGGTCGAACCCTGCTAAAAGATTCAAACGATCAAAGGCGCCGATAGAGCGTACCGTCTTTTTTACTCAATTAACCGGTCGTGTCGAAATATTACACCCACAGGAAATTGACATAAAACGTAATGAACATAAACATACTTACCGCCCACGCACGTTTTTACATTGCCCCATTATATCGAAAAGGCAAAAAGAAAGAAGAAAAAAGTAATATCGCACTTACCAGCTCATAACTCTGCTTGGGATCGCACGACGATATCACCTGAAAAGATAAACAAAAATACAATATTAGCATCGTAACGAAACCGACAATCGGCAGAAACGTTCAATAAATACCAAGGCTGGTTCCCGTTGTTGTGGTGCAAACAAAAAGTCAATCAAAATTATAAAGATAAAAAAATAATAATTTATACCAGACAGTAACAAGCGCTATATGTGACAGTAACTAACTATAGATTATTTATTAGAAGCAATACGTTCCCGTGTGTTATTAGAAGCAATAAGTATACGTATCTCACGCGTGAAGTGCAATAATAATAAAATTAATAATAATAATAATAATTTATTAACAAATGCAGCTATCTCCAAGTTGATTATCGAGTCAAGTCATAGCCAGCAGGTGCATGTGGGACCTGACTCAGCAGGAGGACTGTCATCGAAACTACCACAGTGGTGGAAAGTGCTCAGTTGGAGCACTAACCCAAGCGGTAAAGTTTGATGCCCACCAGTACCCTTTCAAAGTAAAATGCGCGAAAGCGCATAAGTCGCGTTCGCGCTAAACGGTGTCGCGCGGTGTGGGTTACACCTGGGCTGGCCAGAAGTACAAAAGCTTCACAAAGAAACGAACACGGGGGCAAAAGGGAAGCGAAAATGGCGGTCGGGATGGAGGGACCACGGAAGAAATCAATCTTCGCAGAGAAAAAAAAGAATTAAAAAAAGCCTCAGCGACGACGACGACGTTGTTGGGCACAAGCAATAGATTCTCCGGAGAGCGACCGTATACGCTAACAACGGCATCAACGGAAGAAGCGGAGGTCAACGTCTGAATGAAATATTCTCGGGACAAAGACCTCCGCTACAAGAAACACTGCCGCCTTAGACGCGCATAGAAAAGAAAAAAAGAGAAAAGAGAAAAAGGTAATTAACTTCTCTCTTTGTTGAGTAGGCTTACTATGGTGATGTTTCTTTTGTTTTTCAGATATAGCATAAATGTATTTACTAACAAACTTGAAGAAAAAGAAAAAGGTGCACCTCCACGGAAGAAACGTCAGAAGAGAGGGCCGTAATAAATAGAGACGTCGCGACCTCTTGGCGAACCCGAGGTTCGACCGGTTCGGCGAACTTTTGACGTTTCGTAAAATTCGACCGAATTCGACATTTCAACAGTGTTGCCCGACTTCTAGGCGAATTTAATAATATTAATAATAATATTAGTTTGCCCCTAGTAACAAAAATTTTACGAATTGTAGTGTCCAGTCCCCATTTACAAAGGACGTCAAAATGTTCACATATATGGGGAAAAAGCTGTTCATACAATGATCTGCGTTATATTTTGCACGTCATGGAAGGAAACACGCTCACTTTCCATAATCTAGTAAGTGTGTTAATGTAAAGCGATACACGCGATAAATATTGCATCCCATCTGCCCTCGGTGGCATCGGGTCTATTTAAATTTCCGCGCACGAGTACGAAATTCGAGCTTGGGTCAAACATGCCGTTAAATGTCCGAAAAACTCAAACCTTGCCGAACTCCAACAACGGCAGGTTTCAGACAAGTCTAGTAATAAATACTCGAAAAAAGTGCACACACTAAAAGAAAAAAAAAACAAAAAACCGGAATTATTTTTGTACGTAGTAAACTACGCGTGTACGTAATACTACTGGCGCCATCTATCGCCACCGTAAATACCGCAGGCCCCCCGTTGCGCACAGAGCGCCACCAAATCGCGGACAAGTCAACTATCATTCAGATTTAAGTAAAACCAAAGTATAATTAGTCGCTACCCTCGGCAAACTGTCACGGTATTGTCACTAAAGAAGTGACGACGCCCGCGCGCGCAAACCTCCACGAGATGGCGCCACGAAACGTACACCGAAAGGGGCTTACGAGCGCCACCTGCGACAACGGAAACCGCGCGAAACTGACAGACGTCTGCGTAAATGATTGCAGGAAAATGCAGACGAAACAATAGAACACTAAATAGTACCCACACCCCGTTTCACCATTAGGATGGGGCGAAGAGACGGCTAAAAACCACCGAAGCGAGTCCAACGTCGCGTGAGTGTCAAATGACCTTCGGAAGGGGCGCATCGACGCGCGAGGCGGGGCGCCTGCAGTCAGGTGGTATACGAGCGCATCTCTGGATTGGTTGGGATAGACATTAGCGCTCGCTGCTGTCCTTCGTAATGTAAGAACTGAATATAGAAGCGCCCAACGATCAGAAATGAACAACAAAAAGCAAAACCCGTAAGTGAATGCCAGTTGTTGCGGCATCAGGTTTTTCGGGTTGGCCCCGCACCACCGCCGCCACCGCTGCCACCAACACCACCACCCGCGCAGCCGAGTCTTCGCGGATAATAAACGAGCTGGGAGGTAATAAATAAAGGCTCCCGGATTTGAAACAAGCACTCCAAAACGAAAGAAAATAAAAACACGTGGCGCGATGAACGGATAAAAACAACAACAGCAACAACAACAACAGAGAAGAAAACGATACGGAGCACAAAGACGGAAAACCTGATCCCGCCGTTCATGGATGCCGCAAGAAGTTTCCTGAAGCAGCAAACGTCGGTTCATTGCGGCGGTTGCCTAACGAGGCATTCTCGGAAAGACCGTGAGCTATGACGTTTTGTCGGGGGGGGGGGGGGGGGGGGGTCGGGGCGACCGCGAGAGCTTGACATCAAGCAAAAAATGACGACAAACTCGCGATGCTTTCGGAGGTTCACTCTGGCCACTTGGATCACTATCACCATCATCAAATGCGCGCTTCTTTTTTTTTTTTTTTCATACTTTAAATCTGAATTTTGAACTTTACTAGAACAAATTTGTGCCGAGGACACCGGACAAAAGACTTCCAAATATCCCAGTACATACGCAGCACGATGCAATAATAAAAGCCAGCTCGAGAAAGATGGGGCGTGGCTGAACTCTGCGCACGATTCTTTCTTCGTGATTGGATTTTGGACATTCCCACGGGTCGATGTCGTAATATGATTGGCTGCGGAGTGACGATAAAATGTTCGAAACTCGCCTACGCCCTGCGGAAAACACCGTAAGATGGCGGCCTGGAATACATCGCAACATGAGCGGGCAAATATCGCACGAATGCCACGAATTCCAGCTCGTCCAGGCGGGACGCGGCTCTTTAGACATCTTACACGAGTTGTACGCACAGACTGGGAGAGGAGCCTCTGCCGAAATGGCGGGATGTTCTTCGGATTCCCCGCAAAACAGGGAGCGTTCTACTCAAAACGCGCCATGCGTTTGGCGTATACACGCCGTTTGCTATCTTTCCGATAAAATACCGATATAACACGCCGAAAAAAATAAACAAGAACAAGGAAGAAGGTGGGGAGAAGAGATGGCAAGCGATCGCCACGTTCCTTCGGCACCGTCGAGACTGCTGTTTATGAAACACACGCTAGGTCGTTATGTCCAGTGTCCCCAAGTTGCATTCCCCAGTTTATAAAGTACAGTTTCAATAACAACAACCACCTAGGCATCTCGATGAAAATACCTCGTATTTATTTTTGCGTGCGTGTATTTTGCAACGCACTGTGGGCAATCTGGCCCAGGTATACTCGTAACAGACGGCCACTGATTCGGAAGCCTCTTTGTCGCGGTGAAATTGCGAGGATAAAGGGGACCATTTCTCTCAGCCTTGCCCTCGCAAAGCTCGATGACGTAATTGTGGGATCGAAACCATCCGCCTGAAGATGGTCGAGCGCTGCTCATAGATTCGACACGAGAACCCCGTGAGCACCCGACTTCGGCGCGTAACAACCAATGCCTCGGCAGACACGCTCGTCTGTCACCTTCTGTTTTCCTTTTTTTCTAAGTATTTCTTTAAGTTTTTTACCCAGTCTGAGGTTTTAAACATCTAATACGCACCAGCTCACCTGCACGTTGACCGTTTTTTTCACGGGTAGTGGCTCGGGTCCAACCACTGCGGTGATGAGAATAGCCCAACTCTAACAATGCCTGGAGCTTAGCCCGCGTTGTTCTACTTTGCCGACCCCAGCGCGTGGCTATGATTAACGCTGGCGGCATATGATGATAGGCATCAGGCCACGTGGCCGCTTGTTCTGGCTCGAGTTGAGCGGATGAACGATGCTCATATTCTCGAATATATTTGGCAACTTCCATTGCCTAGCAAAGAAAAAGTAAGGCAAGTTCATTTAGTTAATAACATTAGGGAGTGATTCTAAGTAGTATCTAGCAAAAGTAGAAAAATCGTTTCGTTACCCCTTTAAATATTTTGCAACCGAGCCTTGTCTGGACGTGTTGTGAACTCTATTTCATTTGCCTCATGATGTGAAAGAAAACTAACGTCGCTGGTTCTTTTGTCAACATTTTTGGTTCGGCCATATATTCATTCATCTCGCCCCACAAAGACAGGCACAAGTTTAGGCTTCACGGCGCACTAGAATTCAATTTTCTCCCACCTCATTAAAAACACTCAAATAATCAGATTCAATTCCGACGAGTCTCAAGGTTGCTAGCAGAGGAACTCTGCACGCAGCAGCACAGCCACGCAGCAGAGAGAGAGAGAGAGACAAGAAAGAAGAGAAAACTCAAATGCGACCGCTACAAAGTCGACAATATCAGGCGCCGACCTTGACACATCTTTAAACGAGAAATAAATTTAGAACTCGAACGAAACGTTGTAAAAACAAAACAAACATACAAAAAAGAAACAGACGTAATCCAGCGGATCACATGACACCAGCAGCTGTCTCAGCCAGAAGCAGAAAAACGTCAGCGCGCATGCGCAGTGCACGAGCCACCCAGGCAGGCCCGTCCGTCAAACCGCGCGCGCACGTCAAGCCGTCATTAACGGGGAAGCGTAGGCGTACAACCAGACACGGTTATTAGAACACGTCCGTTTAATAGGACAGGCGGATGAACGCGCCGCGTCTGTCCACACAAAGCGGCCTGTGTACATACGGCGAATATATGGACGACACAAAGATGGGAGCAAAACGATGAGGGCGTGGCGATCACAATTTCCTGCGATGTCCTTGAGCGTTTGGAGACATCTTTCTTTTTTTTTCTTTCTTTTTCTGCGCGGTTCGATGTTCCCGTAATATTTGTTGGTCGTGCGCAAGCTTCGATTTCTTCTTTTGTTTTTTGACATTCCGGTTTATGTCGAAGCGTGGGCAAGAACGCCCCATCCCCTTCTCATAATAATAATAATGATAATAATACTAAAGTCGAAAAAACTCGACGTTATCTTCTGTTAAAAGTGTCGCGAATTTTCATAGAACCTACCTCAGGTTCGACTGGCGCGACGGACCTCCAAGCTTTTAGCGAACATTGACGAAGTTCGACTTACGAAAAGCACTTCCCAACTTCTACCGAAAAAAAAAAATATCGAATTTTTGAGAAAGACATTATAAACTTTAGTCACAGTTTATTACAGCGAAACACTTCAAATTCTTTATTTCTCTTCATTTGGAGAGGGAACTCAACTAGTGTTGCACCCCTCGTCCGCCAGGTGGCGTCAGCCCGTTTTCGATTCCGCGCACGCGCAGAACAGTGCAACCTGAGCGGAACTGGGGTCGCACTTTGCGATAGAAGTTCGAAAAAAGAAGTCCGAGACTCTGGTCGAACTCGAACCTGGTCGAACTCAAACCTGGTCGGACTCGAACATCGGCAGGTTTCCGACGATGGTTATCTTACCCTATCGTTTTAGCGGGGGTCCTCGCGGACGGTCCTAAGACCACTAAGGTGTGGTCGACCTCGCCGATTGGGCTCTCGACCCGCCGACTGGTTACGAATCCGACAGTGATCTCCTTCACGCTTCGCACGGCGCATCACCCGCCCGACGGCCGATCTCCGTATCGTCTTTGTTCCATCAATCATCTTTCTCCAATTGATCTGCGAACCCAACATTATTCGACGTAGGCGGCCGTATCCGATAACGGTATTTGACGTAACGACCTGCTTTTTCTTTTTTTTTGCTCGCCTATTACGATGAGCGTGTGAAGGTTTTGTTTATTTATATTGCCATGAACTTCGTTGCTCTTAGCAGAAACATGGACGGGAACCTCGACAGCTTCGCGCCAGCCCTAGTTCTGACCCCTGGGACGAGAGGGGCCGGGAACCTCGTAGGGCGGGGTAGCGAGGAGTTGCGACAGCGCTTCCGAAACGTCCTTTTCGCGGAACAGCGGTGATGTGTCATGCTCACGCATCGGCAGAGCTTTAGCCTATGTTTGTTTCGCTCCCTCCCAAACGAAACCGTCCGGACTCTCGATGTTTTTTTTCTTCTTATTGCTCTGTTTCTTTGCTTGGTACGCGTTCGCCAAAACATCTCACGAGATCTCGCGTGACGCCAGCGGAATAACGCGGCGACCCGTTCTTCCCGGAAACAACCACCGGCGCCCGAAAAACACGCGCGTGAGACACGTGTTAATCACGTGGTCGATGAGACCTTTTTCGTTTACTTTCGTCCCCAGCCACCTAATAGGCGGTATGGGCGACGAAAAAAATAATAATATAGCATTGCAACCTGTAAATAAGTAAAAACAAATAGATAGAGGGGAGGCAAAACGAGAATGTTTGACGGGTATAACGCTTATATCCTAAATGGCTGAGTATGTAGCGAGGAGCACGTGGAGCGAAAGACTACCCTAGGTTCAATCTCCGGAACGTATACACGTTGACACATTGCGCCCTAAATTAGACACACGGCGAGAAAGTCGGCGACATCGCCGGCTTTTTCGCCGAGTGTCCAACTCCCTGGATGAGCATCGTATACCGGCTTGCGGCCAATGGGGTCACTATAGTTTTTGAGGTACCCAGGCTAGCGGTCGTACTGCACTGGCTAATAATTAATTAAAATGACCCGCCAAGCCCTAATTATAGAAACACAAAGTTTCGAGGTCTACTCGGTCTCGTCTTTGGGAGTGCCTGTGGCGATGGCCGTGGCGGAGCAGTTTCTGTAGAGTATTAATTCTTACAAACAAGCATTTTTGCTTGAGTGGTGACATCCCAGCCATTTTTACATCCCATGGTTGTTGTTGTTGTTTTATGATTTGCGCAAACCGGTGTGACTCAGTTCGAGCGCGTAGCCTTGGCTAATGCATAGTCGCCATTTTACCGCGCAAGTCACGCACTTTTGCCCACTCAGCGAAACGAATGACGTCTTCGCCCTGAGACAGACAGACACCTAGGCATCCCAAGTTTCCGTGTTTTCGCCTACTTCTGCGGATGTGCATTTCTCTTTCGAGAATCGGTAATATCGCGAATGACGTAGGCGCGGATGGTCGAGCCCCGAGGCACTGGCTAAGTTTCTCGTCTATAGCAGAGAATACCAGACGACTGTAGAGGCTAACAACGTCCGGCTGTCTAAACGTACGCACAAAACACAATTACAAAAGCACGACGGAAAGCTGAGTGTTTACCCTCAAAATAAAGAAAACAAAAGTGAGATGGACAGCCATTGGAGACAATCTACCGAAGATGTCGAAGCGACAATTCTCTGAAACCTCCGGGATGTGCTTTTTCGAGAAACTTATACGATGTTCCCACGCTTTCACAGCATCCGCTCTTCGTATCGCGTGACACTTGCTCGGACTAACGGAGTGAATCCAACCAGGAAGGAATGAACACGTACGTGTGTAGATGCAAGAAAAAAACAACAAATCTATGAATGTCAAGGCGACCCCCGTACCGGTTTCCTGTCAACAAACCCAGTTTGAGCCTCCACGCGACTATAAATATACGCATGAATGTAGCTCGGGCTTTCTCGAGAGAAAAGAATGCACGCATATATGTACATATAAACCGCTTTCTTGTTTATTTTTGTTTTCGCCGATTCACTAGAGCAAAAAAAATTGTAGAAGGTACTCAAAAACTCGGCAACATACGACGGGAGGAAAAATCTGGTTACGAAAACAAGCAAATTAAATGCCACAATGTTGGAAAAAAAAAAAAAACGGACATTAACAAGTGCCAGATGGCAAGCGCAGTCACTCTTTTTTATTATTATTTATTTTCGCAGCAGTTTCACTATACCACAAACCCGATGAACGTACAATAAAAACCAACAACGCAGCTTTTAAAAAAAAAGTTCAGCATTTTATTTAAAAAATCCTAATACTGATACGCGCACAATGAATTCGAGGCATACTTATCCTTTTTAATATATTTCCGGAGCTCCACTAAACCAGAAACCCGTTGAATGTACAGCTAAAGGCGGCTACGCACAATGGATAACAAAACAAAACAACTAGTTAGAAAACAAGCGAGCTCAGCTCTTCGTCAATAAAACAAGGGGATACTAACAAACCTATAATGGGTTTCAAAGACAGCTAAGTTTCTACTCGACTCACCGCAGCCAGCAGACGACGCACACTGTGGTCCGCTTACTGAGCCTATCGGGAGATGGCGCCACAAGACACCACCATTGCCGACTCGGTCGTCTGCGAACACGCTCGCGGTTGACCCACTGGTCTCTATTACTATAAAGGGCTGCATGACGCACGCTGCTTTCCGAGCCTGGCGCGAGTGAAGTCACCGGAAGTTCGATGTCTGTCCCGGAAGTCGAACGCCTGCTGAGCTTCTACACATTCAGTCGATGTTTTGATTCATGCTTTCTTGTGTCTTTGAGGGCGTTGTAATAATCACGTTTTGAATTGAATTCTGAAAATAAAGTATTTGAACGTGAGACATACGCACGCTTGATCAACTAGGATCTCAAAATGTTCACATCGAATGGCTTCCCATGACTCTCTTACGATAGATGACAAGAAAAAAAATCCAGCGCACAGTACGTTGTTTGAATCGGCACTCGGAAGAGTTGAAAAGCGGGACAAGCCGCTTACCTGCGCTGGTTTCATACCTGTTTGCTCAATGCGCCATCCAGCCCTGGCAAGTGTTTTTGCTTTTGTTTTCCAAAAAAAAAAAGGGGGGGAGCTACGCTTTGAAATTTTACAAGGTAAAATCTACCACTTAAATACAGATTCGGTGCAAGTTTGGGCATTTTATCTGCCGCTGCCGATTTTTCTGGTTCGGTGTTTCTTTTATATGTAACAGTTTTCTTTTTCTTTATTTTTTACGTGGGTGACTTTTACATGGGTGCTGTTTTCACAGTGTATTTAACGGGCTCGGCGGGCGCTAGACGGGGCGACATTTATATAGATTTGCCGGCTAATTAACTAAAATCGTTTAATGAACTTTTTATTCTATGAGTTCCAATTGCAGTTTTAAACCCAATCACTAATAATGGCTAGACCGATTTATAATAGCTCAAGGACCACTGCAAAAAAGCAATGGTCCTCGAGCTATTTAGCGACATGTTTTTGAATGTTTGTCGGCAATTCGAAAAGTGCAGATACGAAGCGCGCCTCATTAATCGAGCTACAAGAGTGACGTACCAGTGCCGGTCATTTCTTCTTTATCTCGGCAGCGCATGGTTGGTGGAAGCGTCGACCAAACGCTGCCTAGATAACGACAAAGTGCCAGTCAGTCTTCTCCGCATTATTTAGGGCGCCTCACGCGAAATAATCAGGCGCCCTCCTATGCCCGCACTATTTGAACTGCCGACAAACATGCGAAAACTTACGGATGAATATCGAAAGGACCGCTGCCTTTTCGCAAATTGTATAAATTGGTACAGCAAATATTAGAGACTGGCTTGAAAACTGCAATGGAACATGACCCATGAAACCACTTACAAAGTTCTTTGGGTAATTTTAGTTAATTCTATCCGATGGATCGTGGTGAATATTGCACTGTCTCACGTCCGCCGAGCCCGTTAAATACACAGTGAAGACAGCACCCATGTAAAAGTCCCCCCCCCTCTTCCATTTATTTTTTGTTACAAGTAAAAGAAACGTTTTATTTATACGATTAAACGCAGAGCATGACGATGAAGACTCGATATTTAGGTGTAAAGGGCTGGGCGTCGGTTAAAACTTTTAACATGATTAATCGCTAGCCTTTCATCGATGAATTAATCCATTAATCGGTCTCGTTCATTGCCATGCATAATTTTTTTAATTTTCTTTAAGGGGCGGTGCAACGATATTTAATTGGAATTACACGAGCTTACTGGCACTAATGGGACTCAAGGATACTCGCACGGAACGCCACTGGCCAAGAAACTCCTTTGTTAGGGTGAAATTTCGAGGTCAAAAACGAGCGTTTCCATTCAATCTCTCCTTCGCGAAATTTGATGATGTGACTGGGTGGTCGCAGTACCGCCCAGTGACGATATTTGAATGCGGCTCATAGCCTGAGTTGGACCCGAGCATTGCGTGGACACTCGATTTGGGCTCGTGATAATCGATAGCTCGAGAAGCATTCGGGTAGTGGCCCGTGACCAATCGCTACAATGACGACAATCACCGAACCATAACAATGTCTGGAACTCGGCACATGTCCTGTGCCTTGACCAATAACCCCAGCGCGTATAGCGGTCGAGATGGCTCGGTGGCGCCCTCCTATGGTTCCCCCTCGTGACGTCATTACCTTGCGACACAACAAGCTCGATGGCGTTTGTAAATAGCATGGTGGAAGCTTGAAATCATTGCTCCCTCAAAGAAACACTGCCAACACCGTCAAAATTGCAGTTCTTTCATTCCCTCTTATGCCGTCGATGATTAACCCCTCTCCGACGTCATAGTCAGCGTTCGGCCAATCGTGGAAGGCCGACCACAGCGACGCTTTCTGTCGCGCACGGTCGCTAATAGGATCAACATTGGCGGCATATGAATCGGCTCCAGATCACGTGGCCGCTTGTTCTGGCTGCGAGTTGAGAAGGTGAACGCTGCTCGTTTTTCTTTATTTTTTTTCTGCGACTTCGATGGCGCGTGGTGAAAAACGAACAGGTGTTTCGCAGGCCATTAACGTCAGAGATCCGTTTTAAGCGGTATTTGCGCAAAGTACAAAAATCGTTGTATCGTTCCTTTAAATCTCTTTTTTTTCTTGTGTTGAATTTGTGATAAACGACGCAATATAGAATTTCGATTATGAATCAACCTCAATGTGCAGTTGAGAACAGTTCAAAGACACATCACAGATTATTACTTCGGCTGCATGAGGCAAAGAGATTCATTGACATTAGTGAGTTTTAATATTGCGTATACGAGCAAACGTAAGCGCTGTGCGTTTGCGTTAGCGTTGCGTTCTCCACGCTGCGCATGCGCGAAGTCGCCATGCGCCATTATTCAAGGCCGCAGTTTGGGCTCCGCGCACGCGCAGTGTGGAACACGCAACGCTAACGCAAACGCAGAGGGCTTGCGTTCGCTCGTATACGCAATACTATAAACTCGCTATTCTCCGGCGATAGCAACCGCCTCCGATCGTTCACAACAGTCTGCTGAACTCAACGGATAACTCGCGCGGCATTGAAGCAGACGGGACACGTGTAACCTTCTGCACTTGTCTACAGTTACAAATCTCGCCCCTACAGTTTACTTTAGGTAAAATGTTTACCGAAAGTATGCCTTTCGTACAGGTGTACTCGTCCACCTCTGCGTGGTGAAAGCGTTTACTTTTTATTTATATCGGTTCGTCAAAGTTTTACCGATTAACCGGTAAAAAAATAATCGCGGTTAGAGCATTTAATAATTAATCGGTAGGTTAGTCGATCAATTGTCGAGCCCTACACTCTGGAAATGCCTGCGCGTCTACTTACCCGCAAAACACTCAAAGAGCCAATCTCTGCGATCTACGAAATCAGCTCAGCGAATGATGAGGCGGAACATCCGTTTAGACCTCAAAATGAAGTCTGCGCTGTGGCATTACGCAATGCAAAGCATCATGCTTGCATTGCGTAATGCCACAGCGCAGACTTCATTTTGAAGTCTAAACGGATGTTCCGCTAAGCCGTTCACACTCTTGCGACCGAGTACGACCGAGAGAGACAAGACCGGTTTTAATCCTCTTGCGACTTCTTAGGACCGGGCGCGCTGCTGCGGATTGGTCCGAAGACGTCGTAAAGATTAAAACCGTCTGTCTCTCTCGGTCATACTCGATTGCAAGTGTGAGCGAGCCTTATCATTCGCTGAGCTGATTTCCTGAGATCGCAGGAAATTGCTCTCTTGAGTCGCTGCAGCGGAACTGGCTAGTGCAACGCGCAGGCGCATGTCTCTTAGCAGTGTAGATCGAGTGGTTACCCGACCCGAGTGGTCTGCGGGAAAGCAGACGCAAAAGGGCCTATTTTAGAGCGCAAACAGGTCCAATTACCGGGTGTTTGAGAGAAAGGATAACCGTATATTTCTCGCCGCAGACGTTAACTATACGCATCGCCGAAGGCGCAATCTTAACCCGAAATGTAGCGCTTGCGCTCTGAACCGGATGGCAAAGTTTCAAAAACCAACCGTTATCCTCTTCTAATGTTATAACTGAGTTACGAAACTTTCAACACAAGAAGATGAATGGCGCCTGCTACCCGGAACAAGTTCCATTTTCTTGGAAATTTTAAAAATCGCTTAAAACGCGAACGGCAACTCGCGTCAGCAACTTTCTCAGCGTTATCTACACACTGTGAAAATGTGAATCACATCTAAAAATGACGTCACGCGGCATCACAAAAAAAAAAAAAAACACGACAACGACAAAAAAAAAAAAGCGGCTAAAAGCGAACCCACTTCGCTCAGGATGATAACCTCTCAAAAGCGGGAGGTTATCATCCCCCCGAACGAATATGGCGGAATAGCGCCCATAACCGTATACCAAAATAATAACAACAAAGAAAAATATGAAAGAGAAGGAGGAGGGAGGGGTATGGGAGAGGGGAGAAACGCTATTAATCTGGGATCCATACGGGAATTAAGAGGCCCCAGATCGAGGTAGCGCATGCAGCGGCGCAAGGGCGTACCCCGCCGTTCGGTTACCCGGCGGATAAAACCCTCCGCTCCCTCCCGGCCTCGGTCTCCTCCGCCGTAAATTCTATCGCGGGCTATCGCCGTACCTGAGTTACGGCTCCTGTCGAAAGATGAAGGGAGAGAAAAAGGGGAAGAAAACAAAAAGAGTAGCCTCGGAACAAAAGAGCCGCCGACATTAAAAAGGAGAGGTTACGGGCGAGAGCTCCGCGAGAACAATAAGTATCCCGGCGTATGTGTATACCATGCACAATCTTCATCACCCCTGCCAGTTTCGATCTGGATGAGCATCGTATACCCGGGGTGAGGTCGTGTACCGCTACTGCGTGATGCGCGTTATAAGGACACGAGATGTATACCACGGAAACGCATGGACGTCTGCGTCTGGTGCGTTTAGCCATAGCCTTCTATATACTGACAAAGCCTGGCAGATCGCCACGAGAAGCTGCCGCCGAAGTGGAGAATATGGAGCGGCAGACAACGGACGGAGAGGAGAGCCACGTGACTGGCGCCCCGCTGCGGCGAGACGCCGAAACGCGCTTCTCCCGAGCGAAACAAGTGTGTTTCGGGTCGTCGCCGCTGCGAAAGCTGTGCGCTGACGTCCAGGTTCCCCGAGGAATGGCTCTTTGATGCTCTGTGCTACCAGATCCTCGCGCTCCAAATCTGCGACCGCGGGCACTCTATATGGCTCCGTCGTCCAACTGCCAGGTTTTGTGAGTAAGAGGAGGCTTTGGCCAGGATCGCGGCTTCGGCAACAGCGTGGCACGTTTATGACGTCATTGGGCGCAAACCGAGGGACCACTTTGGGACTGGTAAACAGACCAGTTGGAGACGCGTTCCAGGCACCATGTAGTCGTACCGGCCCCGGCCAACTTTCTCTCGATCTACAGCGGATACACCAGGTGCACTGGGGCTGACTTCCAGCTGTCCAAACAAACAGCACAAACAGCACGAAAGAGAAATAAAGAAGCAAACGACACAGGCTCAGCGAAAAAGCAAAACTAAACAACCGAGGAGTAAAGGAACGCCCTACAGATGCGTAACTATATCACCAGGTACGACATGATCAGTTATGACTGTTATGTTCATATGCGTGACAGTGTCACGAGAAGGAAATGGTCGTTATAGATGGGGCTACAAAAACAGAACCCGCAGCAACGTGCATTACGAGGAAGCAACTATATAGTGCATCTGTCATGTAGGCTTCGTTACGATGATGACAGTGTTGTAATATATGTAATGGGCAGGAAATAATAATGGTTTTATGGGATGCGAAACGAGCCTGCCACGTAAACAGCCTTATTTAGGAATGGTGATTATGTAATCATTTTTATCGCACACCCATTATTTTGTATATTATATATAGTATATAACATATTGTATACTTTACTGTATTGTATTGTATAATTCCTGGCGCTCGCCTTTCGTGAAAGCAACTCGGAGGTAAAAGATGTCAAATAATGTCGGAATAATTACAACAACAACAATTTATTTCTTATAAATTGAACTGCAGCTATTGGTAAATACAACATGCCCGCTGCAGTACAGCGGGTTTATGCTATTAATTCTAGAAGTTTTCGTCTCAAGGGTACATGAAAATGTGGCGTCCAACATGGCCATGATACGGCATTGCGCCTCCTTACCTTCATTTAGGTCGGAATTCATGATTTTACTAAGTCCTTAGGGTATTGCGAGGTTTGAGGCAGGGATTCTTTACGACGCGTTCTCAACGTCGTTCTTTCACATATAAAGGATACAATACAGCGACGTGCTGACACGAAAGAAAAAGAAATACTATCCACGCCCACTTAAAACGTATCTTTTCAAGAGTGTTTCAATATTTTCAAACACCCCGAGATTATTAATAGCGTACAGAAACAACACAACCTTCACTCTGTTATTTTATTTATTTTTTGCAACTGGTTTTATTTGTGCATTTGTAGTACAGGAAGTACCAGCCGACACTGCAGACTCGGTGGTCACTTTCCTTGTTATTATTATGATGATGACCGACAACGTAAGAAAGTCGGGGATAGGGTTCTGAAGTTCACACTTTTTGCTTCGGGATTTGTTCTTCAACCTTTGTATTGGTAAATGCCGCTATCTCGTTGGCTACGGATTGATAAAAAAATGCTTGTGACGTACGGTATCACGTCCTGCGTTCTTTTCTTTTCATGCTATTCGTGACTTACATAAACACACGAGGTTGAATCATCAATTTTAAAACGATGGACATAACTGCCAGAGATTGAACCCAACCTTCCCTCGCATTACCCACTGATGGCGGGGATATCGCGCGAAACCACCCACGACAGCGGGGTCTCGTAGACGATGTCAAGTAGGGTCACGTAATTCGTTGCGGCGCGCCTGTGTTTATTTTTTTATTATCTTTTCTTAGTCAGCGTTTACTTTTGGTGAGAAAAAACAAACACTGAACGCCATCGAGGTCAAGCACTGCCGCCTGTCGGCGATCATCGAGCACAACGAGGCGCCCTTGTATGTTCACTTGGGAGTTAGGTCCCCGGCTAAAGCAAGCATCCAAAGCCGAAGCCGAAGCCTCAGCGTTTATAACGAACTGTGGCCGAGGAAAAAACGAAATGCTAAATTATAACATAACAAAAAAAACCTTTCCAGAGATTGCATGTGAGGCGAGTGGGGCTAACGCATCTTCGAAGCCGTCTGCATCTTAGTCGCTTCGTCCGCCGCTACACAACGTGTCCCTTGGCTGGCCCTTTAGCAGACGAGTGTACAGAAGAGATTGCCCTCGACACGACCAGCGCGATGAACTCAATTAAGTAGGCTTATGTGAATGTATGTGCACTTAGACACAAATGAAAACCTGTATACTGATTGGGTTGCACTACAACGCTTGCGGGGATGCTGCAGTAACGTACTGTGCAAACACAAATATATTAAAAAAACGAACCTGATGGATACACTTTTACTTGGACAGCTATTTCGGAAGTGAAGAATTCGCGTGTCACGGCATTATGGCACCTCAAGCTGCCATTAGCGAACGCGCGTCCCTATAGGTGGTATTCAACTGGACGACCATATTTGAGGTGACTGCCCACAGCGCATACTCGGGATGAGTTCTCATTTATGGTCTACCAAAAGACAATCTTGATGGTGTGCAATGCGCGTGATGAAAATCGTTGTAGAAGCTTGCCGTCAGCAGTGCTCAGCAGCAGCGAGCTCAGCTATGGCAGCCAGTGAATACCACCTATAGTCTTTAACTGCATCGCCACAGAACGGTTATCCAAACGTACAGTGTGGAAACTTCGGGTTAACGTAAGTGCGAGTTAAGTGCGCCCGTGTATAATACGGTATTAGATCCACGTTGCGGCAGTATACTGAGTCGAACTTTGAGCAATCCCAAGTCGCTGCGTTTCATATATTCATACCAATTCTAGAGCCCAGGCGCATTTGAAAGCGGCTTGGATGGTCCACATCTGCCTTCCCCATGCAGTCCCTTTGCCCCCACCCAAAGCGACGTAACTCTTTCCAATCAATAAATACGTTCGAACAACATCCTTCGCGCATCACCTCCGATTCACGAAAACGAGGGTGCTCGGTTTAGTCAATCTCGTTCTCCTATCACCGGCCCGGAAACATTGGAACTATTGAGAGTGCTGCTAGATGGCTTTGATTTTTGGGTCACTGGTGGTGGTATAACTTTATTATTCAAAAGGTTGAACCGACGAGCCCGTTCAACTATAAGTACACGCGGCGGCGGAACCCCGCGGTGTGTAAGTATATGATATATCCCAGGACGCGCGCGAACAGCTCCGCTCGCGTTACCGCCTCCAGCTGCGCTATACACATCGGCGCGATCACGCACGACAGCTCCGCCGGCTCCTCGATGCATAGGTAGAATATTGTAGTAGTAGTATACCAACCTCCAAAGGCACGACGTGGAAAGAAAGAAGAAAACCGAACGAAAGGGGGAAGGGGGGACCCTCGAAACAGCTGCGTGTGCCTACCGCGCGAGTATGTAGCGCCGCGCGCTGCCATATACTCCGCTTCGGCTATAACGATGGACCGCGGAGAAAGCTACGATCCAATCCCTAGCCAATCCAACGCAGTATACGAGTGTCACATGGACTTTTGGAAGGAGCGACTACGGTCCGCAGACTGCGCACGTAGAAAGCCGCAGTCGCACTGGCTCATGCGTCATACAGAAGGTCATCCTGGTGATATCCCACACTGCTTCGTGATAGGTAGTCATATGTGTCTTTTACAGACTTAGGCTAGGTGGCGCAAGCTACCGCCCGTTACAAAGGGCATAGCCATTAACATCCGTCCATCCATCCATCGTCTGCAAACACTGTCTGAGGTTGTTGTTGTTGTTTATTGTGAGGTGTCGGAAGGGGAGCTAGAACTGTCTGAGGCGCTATTCATCCATCACGTTGGTCATATCTTGGTCTTTCTAGATTAGGCTAGGTGGCGCAAGCTACCATCCATCTATCGTCGTGTCACGTTGGTCGTGCAGAAAACTGTCTGCAGAAATGTCCGAAGCATGCATGAAGCAAACGGACTTCGAAGGTGCTTGATGAGGCGCAGGTGATTCGGTCATCGCGTCTGCAGGGAAACACCCTGCCTTTTATGTGTGGTCGGCTTTCCACGATGGGCCAAAGCACCCGCCCGAAAAGGGGAGTAATGCCAGGCTGTCGGCGTTGACGGTGTTCGTTGGGGAGGGCCATGTCTCTAACCTTCCGCCGTGCTTTTCAGACGATGCAACTTGGAACTTTTTCGCGACTGATGATACGTCGTAGCCAGGCATCGCAACTCGTGACGTTGCGGTGACGCGGTCCCTGGCCGTGACGTCACGGAGAGAAACTAGAAGAGGGCACCGCCGTGTAAGTCGGCGCTAATAGTCCGCGCACTATACGTGTTTAGAGGGCGAAATATGCCGCGGTGCCGGCTATCTATACCAGATGCTGACTATACGAGAATTTCGTCTTTGTTTTCCTTTTCTTTTTTTCTAGATCGATCATTATGACGAAACGTGACGGATTTGGTGGATGACAGAGCGAGTCATTGAGTATTTGTGTATGACGAGCTTCATTGTGACCTAACAAAGGGGACACCTGTCAAGGTATGTAGTAAATAAGCAGGATTCTTTTACGCGCTAACTGGGCCCAAGGTGCAGACTAGGCAACAAGCTAGCACAGATTATCTAAGGGAAAAATATATATATTTTTAACCGAATTTAGTTTTTGTTTTTACGCACCGGATGTCGACTCTATACCCCAACACGGCTGCCTACACACAACCCGCGTTCGCCCACATCAGTTCTGGGCACCGGGCGTGCCCAGAAACCAGATTCGCATAAAGTATCTGCGCACGCGCAGCGCGACAGCAGCGCCACCGCGCAGTGGCGGGACGTGCGGTGGTCACGTGTGTACGTTTCACAGCATTGGATTGGCCGGGATGGAACGTAGTTTTCACAACAGCGGTTCAGCGTGAGGTGAAACGAATAGGGTCCCGCAACGATACGCGCGACAGACTGTAGTAAACAAAGAAGACAAAGAGGGAGAGGGGAGGGCGGAAACTGGACCGGAGCCAGTCCAGACGTAGCGGTTTGTCCGTCGTGCAAAGAAGCCGGTAGCACCCGTCGCGGCGGCCTGTCCTCGTACACGTTTGGCTGGAAGGCCTTGGCGGCTTTTGATGCTTTGACGTCGCCGCGGTGTCTCGGGGAAGGGAGGAGGATGCGGTCGTTTTGGGGTTTGTTGCGCGCACTAAACCTGTCGTCGTCGGCGTCCGCAGAGCAGGAGGCAAAGCTTGAGCCGATGTTTACCTCTCCGTCCACTGCGCGATCCGATTTAGCGGAGGAGAGTCGGGGAAGCGCCACAGAAGGGCAGCTATACAAACTAACGAGTGTTCGGCGCTTGTTTGTGCCCGCTGTTTAGCCAGATGCGTCTTCAATGTCCCCGTGAGCCGCAACAGGACGTCGGTGGGGGATGGGGATTCAAAACGTGACGAAGGGTCAGGGTACGAGCAAGTTGACTTGAAGTTTACATATCACACACGCTGGCGGCCTGCGATGTGTACTGCTGACGCAAAGACGCGTGGTTTAAGTCAGCTGATGCTTATAACTATAATCGTGTATAGGTGAAAAACAAAGTCGAGTATCGTTTTCTTTGTTTGTGCGTCTTTCCTTGGTTAGCACACGAAAAGATAGCGCACGCATTCGTACACTTACTCTGGCCTCCACAGAAAAAGAAAAGGGAAAGGGGGGGTGTCTTTTTTTAGTAAACTTGGGGCGGAACCTCTATGTTTATGTTCAATGGCGTCAAAGCAAAAGAACTATCTCTTCCAAGTTTGGCCCAAAACACGCCGCGACAGCGTGCTAGCTCAACATTGCACGTGTCTGCACGTGCTTTGACTGTTCTATAAACTGATGACTTGGGTCGCCCTTGAAGGCAACACACATATACACGAACCGGAGAGGCCAGCTGAGAAACAGGCCGCACAAACCGAACTGCCACATTAAGCGGCGTGCATAACTAACGAAACGCGACGCAGCGCGAGGTGCCTCCTCGGTCGCGGTTCCTTCGCGCGACCCTAGGTCCCAACGCCGCGTGGACTTCACGGGTGGCCACGCGGAACTACATTCTGACCACGTCTATTTCTAGGTCTTCTCGGTTAGTTTCCCCTATCTGAGGGTTTTGAGCTACGCGTTTCGTCGGTCTATTTCCAGAAGCGGCTCGTTCCTCATGGTCGCGACCATATAGCCGAGGCGAGCCGAAACGAATCCGACTCTAAAGTCGGGTCTTGAAGCACTTCAACGAGTCAGACGCAGAGCTGCACGAGGAAGACACTTCAAGGACAAAGGATGAAAAGTGGAAGTAGAAGTACCAGACGGAAGAGGAGAGGGGGCTTCAAAGAGTGCACGTCCTTGGTAATAAAGTCGCGCGCGACTGACACGAGCGCGGGTGGTTCTAAATCAACCGCTTCGATATATATACTATAAGTTAGGGAAGGTGGCAGGGGCTTCGCGTGAGGACGTTATACGAGGCTGCGTTTGCAGAAATAGCGCAGAGTGTGCCAAGAGGTACTCGGAAGTGTCGGTTTCTAACGAGGAACAGCGAGGTAACGCAGACTCCGTTGGGAGGGCAGATGAATTAGAGAGGAGAAAAAAAAAGAATCAAAGGAAGGAGACATTGAAACTAAAAACGACAAAGAAGCTATTAAGATAACAATTGTAAACATAAAAATACAGAGAAAAGAAATACGATATCACGAATACGAAGGGATCTGGAAGACTGCTTGGCAGCTTCTTAGGTTACACAAAAGCTAAATGAAGCACGAGTTTTCTTTCTTCCCTCTTTTTTCCCCACGATGTCTATACGGGCAATTCTGGAGTAGTGTCATTATAGGAAATTATAGTAAATTAATGTCACTTGCATCGTCACTTCAAGCGATTATTTTTGGTGTTCAGTCTACAATTCCTTACAACGAAAAAAAAAAACGAGTGCGTACGTCAACACTAGTCATCTCATTACACTGATCAGCGAAAAACTAACGTATAATTAACGCAGTAACACGGATGAACCGATCTCAAATTGAAAAGCGAGAATGCACACATAACTAAGAACTCCAGCGGCTTTGCTTTGTTTTTGTTCATTTTTAGCTTAGAGCCAGAGGACTGAATTAAAAGCCAGTTCCTTCTGCGCTGAGCAAACAAGTGACTCGGTCGTGGCTCACAATTATGCTTGCGTACGTGCACCGATGATAAACTCGTTGTTTCGACACCCACTCCTATGAAGCGTCGCCGAGACAAGAGACAGCTCGAAGGCACTTTAGAAACAAATGTTTCTAGCTACGAATTTGGCTCCTACGAGAGTAGCGTCCGTCAGTCGACCCCCTAAAAACCAAGAACCAGGGCAGCCTGCCAGCACAGGCGGTTAGCGAAGCGAAGGCACGACGAATACGAATGTTAGCCGCAAAGTCCCAAACAGCTTCCTACTCATTGCCAAATCGTTTCAGTTAAAGCTACTAAACTCAATTATGAAACCAGCGCAGTGAAAACAGCGCAGATGTTGCAGACATTGAGCATGTGCAGAGGCGAACGTCAAACAAGACGACTACACACACTTACCTAACATACCCGCATAAAAGCGCACCAAATATTATCCCCTTAAAAAACAAACAAAAAACACCTCAGTGTTAAAGGTCTGGTGACGTTTGCTGCAGTCCCAAACTAGCTTCCAATCAATCGCGATCGGCTTCAAATTTAAGAGGGTACCCCGGGTTTTTGAAGACTGCTTACGAAACGATATCGGGTTGGAATGTTCATGACTTTGCAGAGGCGTACTGGCCTATAGTCTGGCCCAAGTATATACTCGCACAGACCGCCACTGATTCAGAAGCTTCTTTATCGCGGTGAAATTGCGACGACAAAGGGGACTATTTCTTTCAGCCTTGTCTTCGCAAAGCTGGATGACGTAATTGTGGGATCGAAACCATCCGCCTGACAACAGTCGAGCGCGGCTCGTGGATTCGACACGAGAACTGCCTGTAGCACTCGACTTCGGTTCGGAACAATCAATGCCTGGGCGGACACTCGGGTAGTGGCTCGTGTCCAGCCACTGCGGTGATGAGAAGAGCCGAACTCTAACAATGCCTGGAGCTCAGCCCGCGTTCTCTACTTTGCCGACCCTAGCGCGTGGCTACGATGGCCACGTGGCCGCTTGTTCTGGCTCCGAGTTGAGGGGATGAACGATGCTCATATTTCTCGAATTTTTTTGGCGACTGTCATTAACTAGAAAAAAAAGCTAAGGCAAGTTTACTCGGTTATTAACGTCATGGAGTGATTCTCAAGTAGTGTTTAGCGAAAGTAAAAAATCGTTTCATAATTCCTTTAAGAAGGAAAAAAAAAAAAAACAGTTCACATCAGGCACTTTTGTAGCCGTTTCTTTCGAACAATGATGAATACCAGTGGTTCTCAAATGGGGGTCCGCGAAGGCATTCCAGGGGTCCGCGAAGCCCTGCCTCATCAGTCAAGCCCAGCAATAAAAGTTGTCTTTTTTCAGTATCGAGAAGGAATGTTTCAGTTTTCGGGCGAGTTTTCTCGTGTGTATGTCAATAAGAGAGGTCTACTTCCCGTTAGCCCTTAGTTATGTGCATGTATTAAATCATTATTATATTTAACCTATACCTTTCCTCTCCTCTCACCACGAACGGGGTCCTCCATCATCTCCGCCGATCCACAAGGGGTCCGCGAAACATCGATGGTTGAGAACCACTGATGTATACAATCGTGCGAGAAAAAAAAATTTAAATGTTTTCGGCCGCACAAGTTTTTTAACGCGCAATGTCCGCTTCACCGCGCGACACCGCAGCATGGGGGAAAGGAAGTGATGCGAGTAAAAAAACGATTCGTGTTACTTATTTTCTTTCTTACAAGATATTCTCAATTTTCTTTTTTTTTCATTAGCAAAAATAAATATATTGCGATTTTGCGACACTAGGTCGCACGTGAAGGGCACGCGCATCCGGTGAGATGAGACACGCACTCGAGCGAGTGGGGAGTCCCAAAATGAGCCTTTGAGACGTCGCTGATTAGAGTCACTGACAAGCTAAGAAACACAGAGCGTAGTTCATTACGTTGACGCTTCTTCCTTCGCGATTCGTTCGTTGTCTTACGCAACATTCTCACTGGCTGTTGAGCGACACGCTACTCGGGACATTACTCTTTTATCGGTCGACGAGAGAAGAATGAATCCACGCTAAACACCCAACAGTGAGCGTTTTACCAATCGCAGAAGGCCAGTCATGGCGATGGTCTTGGTCGCGCACGTT
>JAZHYW010046507.1:0-36827 GCA_037355805.1 Ixodes ricinus
CAGCATATCCACGTGGTGAATGATGATGAGTGGGCGAAGCTCCGGAGTGAATCGTCGGTAAACCAGCGATTCTTCCGTGTTCGCCCACTCATCGCCATGTAAAGACGTGAGAAACTGTGCGTGTGTGTATACAAAACGAAACGTCTAGAAAGTCTCGCTTAAACCTCGTGTCGGCACCTTCGGGCTGAGCTCGCCTGATGCGTTTTGCAGACGACTCACGAGCTCTCGCTGCATCGGGGTCTGCCTGCCGATACGCGCGCTTTCTCGCAGCTTCCAGTTTCCTGACGTTCTGCAGATCCTCTTGGCGCCGCTGCCGTGCCGCTTCGGCTTCCCGCTCTCGTACGGCCGGATCTTGGCGGCGTCGCCGAGCAGACTGACGACGCGATTCGGCTTCCCGCTCTCGCACGGCCGGATCTTGGCGGCGTCGCCGAGCAGCCTGACGACACGCTTCGGCCTCTCGCTCTCGCACGGCCGGATTCTGTCTGCGAGCGCGCGCTGCCGCCGCCTTGCGCGCTCGCCGTTCCGCAGCCTTGTCTACTGCCTCCATTCAGCTAAACTACGAGCAGCGCCAAGAGCGAGTGCCTTCTATGGCATGCGCCAAGCGCCATCTGTCATCTCTACATAAAGTTAATTCCGGAACACGCCATCTCTTGAGCCATTCATAAACTAAACCTCGAAGTGGCTACATACAGAGGAGGGACAGACCCACGGCTTAAGGAGCTTCGCCCCTCAAAAAACGATGAAAAAAATGATGAAAAAGAATATGTGCTGCGCAGTGGACAGGATTCGAACCTGTGCGGGGAGACCCCAATAGACCATTTGCTGTCTTACCCAAGCATCAAGGAGAATGCAGGATTATGTGTCCACGCGCCACACGCGCACGCCTTTCCTGTATAAATGATTCGAAGTAAATAACCAAAAGAAAGCATTGACGAACGCGCGTGCAAGATGCCATTTGTTTTAGGTTTTTGCTTTGGGAAAAGTTACTACTGCTGAGGCCAGCACGTGCGGCGCGTGGAACACCAATCCCTGCATTCTCCTTGATGCTTGGGTAAGACAGCAATAGGTCTATTGATTTCTAGTCCATCGCCTTAACCACTCGGCCACGACTGCGGGACGAGTAGGGGGCTCTGAGATGTGGTAGTAACTCAAGAGCTGGGGATGTCATGGATGGAACGTTGCATGTAGCCGCTCAACGTCTATACAGCAGAGGGCGCTGCGGTCAAATGCGTATATAATCGCGTTAAACTTTGCATGCATTGGCTCAACGTTTATAGACGAGAGGGCGCTGCGGTCAAATGCTCAAATGCGTATATAACCACGTTCCATACCACACATTTTCTTTCTGACATGGATGAAAACAAACGAAAGGCTCGGCATGCTGCTGCTCAGCGTCTACGCAGACAAGCACCACCAGAGCTTCGCCCCAATCAACATCATTCACCACGTAAAGTTGTGGTCAATTTCTTTTTTTTTTTTTTGTAGCAGCGGAGTTGTTAGGTGCTAGTTTCCCCAGGATCGTGTCCCCCGCAAAGAAATGAAGACACCGAACTCTGAACACCTACCGCCATCTATGAGCGACGGAGGCAAGCCACGTATCTGTTTGCCGCCGTCGCTCATAGATGGCGGCAAGCCTTTCCACTCTGGCTTGCCGACTTGCGGTCGGCCATTACTTTCCATTGTACAGCTCCGCCGCTGGTCTCCTTTCTTCACAAAGAGTGGAAAGGCTGAAAGTTATGTACAAGGAGCGGGACAGCGGCTCGAGCTATAGGCGATATTTTTGCCCCGAGTCAAACGGTCTCGCTGTCAACGCTGAACTTTCGTCACTTCGTCACGCGAGGCGCGTGACTAATCGATCGCGCGTGACGCCGCCTGGCGACCGGAGCTTGCCCCCCGGTCACCTTAAACCAAACGCCAAATTTTAAATAGATTTTAAAGCCAGGATCGGAGGGAAAAATACCAACAACGACATAAATTGCGTTACAAACGCGAAGACGGAAGTTTATTTTTAAAAACCGCATTCGCAACGCGCCTCCGCAAACGTCATAGTTTGAGGAATGCGAAAGAAAAATATCCACGCGAAAGCACTAACAAAGTAAAATGAAATAAAAAACGAAAAAAAAAAGGTTTTTGTTGATTTTTCTGCGTGCCTTTCTGGTATAAAAAAAGAAGAAAAGGAGGCACCCCGTTTTTTAACACGGAACCCACGCGTCAATAAAATACGCGCAATAATGAATAAAACAACAAAAGGTCCCTATAAAAACAACAAAAAGTCCATATAAAGACAACAAATGTAGTTCCTCCTAAGCAGAAAATAGGGATACACGACGTGGACAAAAAACAGACGAGGGGAACCGTGTCTTTACCCCTTTTTTTTTTGTCTTTAATCTCCGAGGGGAACCCCCAAAATAGCGAGGCCCGCTTAGCTTCCAAAAACAAGCGCCCTCTCTATCCTGCCCATGGAAACAGCGCGGAGATCCCCCAACGTTCTTCCTCGTGTAATGTCACCTTTGCTGCGCCTGTGCTTGGGGAAACAAACGATAAAACGACAAGGCTCCAACTTTTTCGTTAGGGCCTTGTCACACCGGAATCAAAAAATTGCGAACAGGTCGTAAAAAACAAACAAAAACAACGCTTCCTAGATATTTAGGAACGAATCACAATGCAAGAAGCGGGATCACAGTGACAGATAGGCGAACATAGGGACAAACACTGCACGCTCGCATAACAACAAACGCCCCCCTTTCTATGTATCTTCCTCACGTTTAAGTACTGTTACCAACACGCTCGTTTTGCACCTAACTTAATTGACCCTAATATATCTTACGCAGAATCGCTGCTTCACAAACCTTTTGCTTTTTATGGCCTCAAGCTTTAAAAAAAAAAAAACATGTATTTTTAGCGACGCGTTTTACGGCTGCTGTGCGGAAACGCATAATCGCAATAACTAAAGAGATTTCTTTTTGTTTTGTTTTTGCACAGTTTAAAATATTGTGTACATCACAGGCATTTGTAATGCGATTTGTTGCCCCTGTCTTTCGGGTAAAGAACTTGTAGCATTACGTATTGCGTGTACGAAGGCTTTCGCCCTGTTCAAGTGAAAGGGGTGGGTGTGTGGAGCTACGAAAGTTGATTGTTCTCGTATCAGAAAATGCATCCAAATTCAACTGAATCTCTAAATCCCCTCCCCTTCCCGGCGCCCCTCCCCACCTCGCACATAAAAACAAAAAAGAATTTTCTTTTATTGTTTGTGTGTGTTTTTTTTTTAAGAAGACGGTTGCAGATAAGGCCGACTGCACTAATTCAAGGGAGCGCTTAGAAATACACTTTCTCTGGCAGCCGACAGATCCCGGCACGACTGTTCTAATGTCGAAAAACTTAGTGAGACGGGGGCACAATAAACCGCATTTTTGTGAACTACACTCCGCAAAAACAAACTTCAATAAAAAATGAAAAAATTGCCTTTTTTTGCGTATAATTTGAACGTGGCACGTTAAAAAATAATGAAAAAAAAAATCTGATACACGGCGCACCTTGTCAAATATCCGGTTTATTAGCTTACAAAGAAGCCCGTAGCATACAAAAGTCATCATTATCGTACTCTGTCATTCGTACAAATATATAGACCAAAAGCCAGGGCAAGTCATGGTGCAGAAGTTTACTACCGCCATAGACGTAAGGACAAAACTATAGTCCGTAGCAACTCAAGGAGGTAGGGCGAGAGAAAGGAAGGCCGGAGAGGAGGAAGCAGACGGAACGCTGGAGAAGAGAGGGGGAAACCTCCTTCCTCTCTCTTAGCGTTCCGTCTGCTTCCTCCTCCCCGGCCTTCCTTTACCTTTGCACGGATAAAACAAGTTCCAGATGGACAGATGGATGTTAATAGGCATACCCTTTGTAACGGGCGGTAACTTGCGCCACCTAGCTTTTTGTAAACATGCTTACTTTTTTTTTTTATTTTTCTAAGGCGTGCTGCAACATTTTTATCGCCGTTACTTTGACACGTTGTTGCCAGCCCGTGGAGGCAAACGAGTGATCGGGTCAACCGCCGAGGCCGCTCTCAAGTCTCAAGTACTTTTTTTTTGTTCTTTTTTTTTTTCTCCCCACTTCGGGCTCCCGGGCTGCGAAAAAGGCACTATACTTTGTGGCGCTCGAGTCGATAGGAGCCAGATGGCGAAGTCTTTCTCTCGTCCTCCTCTCCTGATAACGTCCTCTCCCTCGTGTGTGGTTGTGATTGCGCCCTTGAAAGGCTAAGCGGTATGCTTTTGCGTGTTATTCGTTTCGCGTTGCCTTCGAAGTAGGGCCTTATACGGTGAATATAAACGCCAGCGGATACTAGTGAGTGTATACAGTGAGTATAGAGTATGAATACAGTGAGCGAGTGAATACCAGCCGAAAAAAATTACTAGTAAGTATACGAGGCGCGTTCGGAAATTAAGATCCATTTTGAAATAAGAAACTCGCGCAACCTTTTTTTTTTTTTTTTTTTGTGAAAAACCTCATTTTCATTTCCGAGTACCTTAATATAGGTTTCAATACCATCCGATCTGATGTCAAAAGGGCACTAACGAAAGCCACGAAAGAAAGTGTACATCGACCCTCGCACCACTTGGTGTCTCATTCTTTCGATGTTCCTCCACTAAACCACTTTCTGCGGTAGTCTATTTATGCTCATAACCCAATCTATGGATGGGCTCTAGGCATCCTAAGAAAGAAAGAAAGAAAGAAAGAAAACCACATTACATTCATGCGTGGGTGATTTTTTTTTATTAAAATGGGTATCAAAGATCGAGACACCAAAGGACACCGTCTTGCCCTTTCCCGTGCGACCGCGCTCTCTGGTGTCTGCATGCGATAGTTCCGAGGTAATCGATCTTTGATACCGATTTTAACAGAGAAATCTGCCACGCATAAATGTAAAGATTTTTTTAAGGATGTTTAGAGCCCATTTGTTGAGTTCTGACCATAAATAGATTATCGCAGAAAGTGGTTTAGTTCTCCTTTAAGGCATTTTTCCTATCGTGGCTTGCGTTTTTGGATAGCCTCCTTTCGACGCCAACCCCTTCGCATTTGTCATATTGAGGCACAACTTTTTGGATATCCTCTTCATAGAAGTCGGGACCGCCTGCGCCTTTAGCTAATTCGTCTGCATCCATCGTAAAAACAATTTGTGCTACTGGAGTGCTTCGTAACGATTTCATGAAATAATGCTTTCGAGGCTTCGGGGACACGTGTTGTAAGACGCACAAGAAGCAGAGCGACTATTCACGAATTTCTTCGTTCGCTTCCTTTAAACCAAATCGTCGCTGACGAAAGCGCCGCGCTTGCTGCTCCGCCATGCAATCGTAAACGGCCTGTCGCCCTTCAGAGAACATTAGAACCAGTCTTCGCACCATTACTTCGCTCACTGCGGGTAGTCTGTAAATTTAGCAAATTTGGGATATTTTATGGTCCGCATGGTGGTCTGACGTTTCTCGCAGTCAAAAATCTTGTGATAGGCCGGGCTTTCGGTGTTGGCGCGCCTTTCTATTCCTTCAGATAGGATTAAAGGGACCATGAATTTTTTATTGATGTAGATAATGAAGCCAGAGAGATTAGCCGGGAGGTATCTCCTGACTGGCTACTCTGGTGAGGTTGGGGAATGAAGGGACCATGAAATTATTTTTTAAACTTCTTCCTCCTTAGCTTTTATCCTCAACTCAAAAGCGAAATGAAAAATCTCGTGGTCGTGACGTGATGTTCGCATCGGATGCGATGACCCCAAGCTTCCACCTTGCTTTTTAAGCACAGCGTGGAACTTATCATTCCCAAGTGATGATAAGCTCCGTCACGCCGCTTATCATCCAAATATTCGTCGACGGATTGATTGTTGATGAGCGCATACGTCCGAGCGACGCAGTTCCCGTGGCCAATGCGTGAGCTGCAGGTTCGGCTGACGTGTTTGGATACCGCAGATGCATCACGGCGAAAAGGCGGAGAGCTTTCGAAGGAAACGGGGTACGAAATAATCCGCTATTAGCCCCGAGAGCGAACACAAGCGTCGCTGCGGTCGCCGCGCCCTGATTGGGTGAGGTGTACTGTGACGTCAGGAAGAGGACTCCGCTCCGCGATCTCGCATCGGCTCGCTTCCCAGCACCGGTTTCCTGGTTTGGCGTTGTGTGCCGCAAGCTCTTCGAGGAGCTGGACCTCGTTTACCCGGTGTACAAGACGTTGAGTTAGGCCGATATTGACGTGCTTCCGTACATTTTATAAGCCTGCTTGTCCCTTTTACCTTTAAAATTGGGTTACAAATCCCGAAAGCTATCGGCGGAGGCAATTCCGCCGATGAACCTCCCCGTCCGTCCACACGACACAAGGCAATCTTGCGACGGGTCGGTGAAGCGGTGGCGCAAGTGTTTCAGACGCTGGAATTCTGTTCCTTGCATGTTCACGATTTAGGACGATATTACATCCCGCTTTCAAGGCATTTGAAGTGGCATTTATATCATGGGCCTTTGGGTGGTCGGCAAATTAGCTCGCGACCCCGACTCTGCGCTGCCACTCTGCATGCGCTGGTTCGCAGATGTTTTAAAGGCCCTGCGTCTGATTGTCTTTGAAGTGCTCGTGGAACAGGGTTGTTTTACATAAATGTAGCTTCTTCGTGAATTAATTATATAGTTTATACACGTATGCAGGCATATTTCTTAGAAGATGCACAATTACTGGAAATTAGTTTGTATGGTAGCAGCAAAAACGGCCGAATTGCCCCCAGTTGCCTCTATGATACGTATTGAACTGCCCAAAATATGCACAGCAATAGTACCGTAATTTGGAATGTTTATACTTTTTCCTGACATTCTTTATTCCAGCCTTAAGTATTCGGAAAATACACCGTTTAGTTTGAATTGTCATTTCCAATTAAAAGGGACACTGCTGCAGGTACCCAAAAGCTTCCTTAGCCTCCAAACTCCCTACAGCTGGACTCTCTGACAACAGAGGAAAACAGGAGGAACAGCAAGCATTCGAACGGCTGTCCAGTGGTAGATGCAGCACTAGTAGCAGAAAATGTGGAACCTGCGAAGGGTGGCAGTCTGCGTGCGAAAAGCTTCTGGTATTTTAGCTTCAGGACAATTTGATTTAGGTAAAATCTCAATTTTAGAGCTTAAGGGACTAATAACGAGCTAGACACCTTCGCTTACGTTTGTTATACATTACCTGAGGGTTGATATAAACAAGTCCACAGATACCACCCGTGTAGTCCGTTGAAAAACTATCCGAATCCAGCAAAGGTCAAATGCGAGCAATGTATACAAATAAATGTTCCTTGTTTTTTTTTTTTTACTTTGCCCCTGCACTTGGGCTGTCTTACTTGTGATTCTCTCCCCATGGCCCAGACTCTATTTAGCATGTTGCTCGAGCAGCATGCAGCTTTTCTGCTTCGGCGATCTTGTTTAAAAACAGATACAAAAAAAATAGTATACATAACCTGCCAATTCATTCAGACAATCAGCAGCATTTATTGTGTGAGATGTAAATATATAGTGATGCTCCCGCAATTGTGGCCATATTTCTTTATTTTCATATACCAGCTGCGATTCATGCGTTGCCTGCCCTGTCAACCATGCTTAAAATGTTGGTTGAAGTTTCGCCTGTAGCTACGGGCCATACCTCAATAAAGCCACATATAAAAATTTACACTTCCTACGAAAAACACGGAAAAAAAATTCAATAGAAACGAGCGCGCCGACAGCTAGCGTCGTCACAGCCTCCACAGGGCGAGCGGGGCGAGTCGGGGAAAAATTCTCTCCTCGCCGTGACGTCACCCCGGTTCGCCGTAAGGGGGCGCCACGCGAACTTCTCGGGGCTAATATTTTTAAATTTTCGTACCGAAAAGCGGGCTTTTGGCTTTCCACCCCCGTGTACTAGTTTTCTTTCGGAGCGCTAATCGATATGCGATTAGTAAAATCCCAATGCATCGCAGCCCAAAATTCATTTCACGGTCCATGCACAAACCGGAGAAATGATCAGTCTACGAGACGATGTGAGGGTGCGATTACTGAGTGACGAGGGAAGACAACTGCGCATGCGCGACTCAGCCGTGAATACACCGGCGGAACTTATCCGCTAGTGGTACATACTTCAGACATGCGCCTCGTATTAAAAAAAAGTGTTTACGTAATTATTGTTACAGAAATCATGGAATGAGGTCGTCAAGCTTTCCAATCAAACGTGGAATAAAAATAGGTTTTATCTATTATTATGAAAGCTAACAAAGTACTTTGGACCCAATAAGATCCTTCAAAAACCAATCTCTCGTATTGCTTGTGAGTCTCTGTGCGGGAGTATTCAAAAAGGCTCGCTTGACTCCCTAAAGGGAGTGATAGTATGGCTTTGATCTCTAAAGGAGGCAAAAACACTCCCTAGGCACATGGGTGTGGCTTTACCCCCTGATCTCTATGACAATTTGCTGGATCGCGCTTCTTCACTACTCCTCGAACGCGGCCACCGGAAGTTCCGAATCGGCCATCTTGGGCCTGTGTAAATCTGCCGTGTGAAGCGTTACAGAGGCTGGGCGGCTGCGTGCTGATGAAACAGACGTTTTCTGCTCGCCTGCCGGCATTCACCGAATTGTTTATTTGTTTTTATTTTGTGTCAACAGTTGTAGCTGCCTTTCATAAACCATGGGATTATGTTTATGAAAGCGCAGCACCGCAGGAAAAAGGCACAATTCGCCCCCCCCCCCCACCCACACACACACACATACACATAGCTCGATCGATAGAATAGAACTTTGTTTTTGACCCGCTCGAGCTTTTATCTCTGTGTTCGTTTCGCACCCGCTGAGGGGGAGTTTCGTATTAATGGACCTTGTCCTTGGAGGTTTTTCAAAGTCGAGCACCATCAGCGGAGGTCGTGAGAAAAGCAAGCGCTATCCACGGGGCCAAAGCGAGCGGGCGCGCTCCAAAGCGCTCTCGGCATGCACCGCCGAAAAAACGTCGATGGTCGGGACCCTTACGAGGGGCGCCCCTCTTGAGAAATCCTACTCTCGCTGTAGTTGGTTTTCTCCTCCCTCGTTCACGGCTTTGTTTCTTTGCCGGCAATTATGTTTTACTTTTTCCAAGTTTTGACTTTCTCTATTTTATTTTTAATTATTCCCGACTTTTCTTCCTCCCTCACTTCTTCGATTTGATGTGAAGTAGTGGCGAGTAAAGCTAAAAAAAAGAAAAAGCTGGGCGGGGGAAGGGGGCTCGATTTTGGGGGGGTAGCAATATAACAGCGGGGGTTGTGGCTGATGACCTCGAAAAACAGCCGCGCTCCAAGCAAGCAAGCACGAGCGCTGTTTGCTACCTTTTCTTTTTATTCTATCGCGTTTCTAAATCACGCGTCAAATTCGGGGATCGGTGGCCGAGTGGTGCTAGCGCACCGTAGTTCCGAGCCCACTGGAGCGAAAGCTCGCGCTGCAGAGCCCAGGGATGTTGGTTTCGATTCCACGCCCCCGGCCCGTTTCGATCTAAATGAACATCGTACCGGCGTGCGGTCGTGTATCACTACAAACCATACACAATTTTTGAGTAACTCAAGCATAACTCAATGCGTTTACCCGTTTAATTCGCGAGCCGTGTTAGGTTATCCTATCACCGAGGTGCTGCGAGCAGAGCAAGTTAGGTTTTGGTCGAACCCTGCTAAAAGATTCAAACGACCAAAGGCGCCGATAGAGCGCACCGCTTTTTTACTCAATTAACCGGTCGTGTCGAAATATTACACCCACAGGAAATTGACATAAAACGTAAAGAACATAAACATACTTACCGCCCACGCACGTTTTTACATTGCCCCATATCGAAAAGGCAAAAAGAAAGAAAAAGTAATATCGCACTTACCAGCTCATAACTCTGCTTGGGATCGCACGACGATATCACCTGAAAAGATAAACAAAAATACAATATTAGCATCGTAACGAAACCGACAATCGGCAGAAACGTTCAATAAATACCAAGGCTGGTTCCCGTTGTTGTGGTGCAAACAAAAAGTCAATCGAAATTATAAAGATAAAAATAATAATTTATACCAGACAGTAACAAGCGCTATATGTGACAGTAACTAACTATAGATTATTTATTAGAAGCAATACGTTCCCGTGTGTTATTAGAAGCAATAAGTATACGTATCTCACGCGTGAAGTGCAATAATAATAAAATTAATAATAATAATAATAATTTATTAACAAATGCAGCTATCTCCAAGTTGATTATCGAGTCAAGTCATAGCCAGCATGGTGCATGTGGGACCTGACTCAGCAGGAGGATTGTCATGGAAACTACCACAGTGGTGGAAAGTGCTCAGTTGGAGGAGCACTAACCCAAGCGGTAAAGTTTGATGCCCACCAGTACCCTTTCAAAGTAAAATGCGCGAAAGCGCATAAGTCGCGTTCGCGCTAAACGGTGTCGCGCGGTGTGGGTTACACCTGGGCTGGCCAGAAGTACAAAAGCTTGACAAAGAAACGAACACGGGGGCAAAAGGGAAGCGAAAATGGCGGTCGGGATGGAGGGACCACGGAAGAAATCAATCTTCGCAAAGAAAAAAAAAGAAAAAAAAAGCCTCAGCGACGACGACGACGTTGTTGGGCACAAGCAATAGATTCTCCGGAGAGCGACCGTATGCGCTAACAACGGCATCAACGGAAGAAGCGGAGGTCAACGTCTGAATGAAATATTCCCGGGACAAAGAACTCCGCTACAAGAAACACTGCCGCCTTAGACGCGCATAGAAAAGAAAAAAAGAGAAAAGAGAAAAAGGTAATTAACTTCTCTCTTTGTTGAGTAGGCTTACTATGGTGATGTTTCTTTTGTTTTTCAGATATAGCATAAATGTATTTACTAACAAACTTGAAGAAAAAGAAAAAGGTGCACCTCCACGGAAGAAACGTCAGAAGAGAGGGCCGTAATAAATATGGACGTCGCGACCTCTTGGCGAACCTGAGGTTCGACCGGTTCGGCGAACTTTTGACGTTTCGTAAAATTCGACCGAATTCGACATTTCAACAGTGTTGCCCGACTTCTAGGCAATTTAATAATATTAATAATATTATTAGTTTGCCCCTAGTAACAAAAATTTTACGAATTGTAGTGTCCAGTCCCCATCTACAAAGGACGTCAAAATGTTCACATATATGGGGGAAAAGCTGTTCATACAATGATCTGCGTTATATTTTGCACGTCATGGAAGGAAAAACGCTCACTCTCCATAATCTAGTAAGTGTGTTAATGTAAAGCGATACACGCGATAAATATTGCATCCCATCTGCCCTCGGTGGCATCGGGTCTATTTAAATTTCCGCGCACGAGTACGAAATTCGAGCTTGGGTCAAACATGCCGTTAAATGTCCGAAAAACTCAAACCTTGCCGAACTCCAACAACGGCAGGTTTCAGACAAGTCTAGTAATAAATACTCGAAAAAAGTGCACACACTAAAGAAGAAAAAAAAAGAAAAACCCGGAATTATTTTTGTACGTAGTAAAATATGCGTGTACGTAATACTACTGGCGCCATCTATCGCCACTGAAAATACCACAGGCCCCCCCGTTGCGCACAGAGCGCCACAAAATCGCGGACAAGTCAACTATCATTCAGATTTAAGTAAAACCAAAGTATAATTAGTCGCTACCCTCGGCAAACCGTCACGGTATTGTCACTAAAAAAGCGACGACGCCCGCGCGCGCAAACCTCCACGAGATGGCGCCACGAAACGTACACCGAAAGGGGCTTACGAGCGCCACCTGCGACAACGGAAACCGCGCGAAACTGACAGACGTCTGCGTAAATGATTGCAGGAAAATGCAGACGAAACAATAGAACACTAAATAGTACCCACACCCCGTTTCACCATTAGGATGTGGCGAAGAGACGGCTAAAACCACCGAAGCGAGTCCAACGTCGCGTGAGTGTCAAATGACCTTCGGAAGGGGCGCATCGACGCGCGAGGCGGGGCGCCTGCAGTCAGGTGGTATACGAGCGCATCTCTGGATTGGTTGGGATAGACATTAGCGCTCGCTGCTGTCCTTCGTAATGTAGAACTGAATATAGAAGCGCCCAACGGCAGAAATGAACAACAAAAAGCAAAACCCGTAAGTGAATGCCAGTTGTTGCGGCATCAGGTTTTTCGGGTTGGCCCCGCACCACCGCCGCCACCGCTGCCACCAACACCACCACCCGCGCAGCCGAGTCTTCGCGGATAATAAACGAGCTGGGAGGTAATAAATAAAGGCTCCCGGATTTGAAACAAGCAGCTCCAAAACGAAAGAAAATAAAACACGTGGCGCGATGAACGGATAAAAACAACAACAGCAAGCAACAACAACAGAGAAGAAAACGATACGGAGCACAAAGACGGAAAACCTGATCCCGCCGTTCATGGATGCCGCAAGAAGTTTCCTGAAGCAGCAAACGTCGGTTCATTGCGGCGGTTGCCTAACGAGGCATTCTCGGAAAGACCGTGAGCTATGACGTTTTGTCGGGGGGGGGGGGGGGGGGGGGGGGGGTTCGTCGGGGCGACCGCGAGACCTTGACATCAAGCAAAAAATGACAACAAACTCGCGATGCTTTCGGAGGTTCACTCTGGCCACTTGGATCACTATCACCATCATCAAATGCACGCTTCTTTTTTTTTTTTCATACTTTCAATCTGAATTTTGAACTTTACTAGAACAAATTTGTGCCGAGGACACCGGACAAAAGACTTCCAAATATCCCAGTACATACGCAGCACGATGCAATAATAAAAGCCAGCTCGAGAAAGATGGGGCGTGGCTGAACTCTGCGCACGATTCTTTCTTCGTGATTGGATTTTGGACGTTCCCATGGGTCGATGTCGTAATATGATTGGCTGCGGAGTGACGATAAAATGTTCGAAACTCGCCTACGCCCTCCGGAATACACCGTAACATGGCGGCCTGGAATACACCGCAACATGGCGGACAAATGTCGCACGAATGCCACAAATTCCAGCTCGTCCAGGCGGGACGCGGCACTTCAGACGTTTTGCACGAGTTGTACGCACAGACTGGGAGACAGGCTCCGCCGAAATGGCGGGATGTTCTTCGGATTCCCCGCCAAACAGGGAGCGTTCCACTCAAAACGCGCCATGCATTTGGCGTTTATACGCCGTTCGCTATCTTTCTGAGAAAATACCGATATGAAACGCCGAAAAAAAAATAAAGAAGAACCAGGAAGAAAATGGGGAGAAGAGATGGCAAGCGATCGCCACGTTCTTTTCGCACCGTCGAAACTGCTGTTCATGGAACACACGCCAGGTCATGTCCCATGTCCCCAAGTTGCATTCCCCAGTTTATAAAGTATACACTTCAACAGGAACAACCACCGAGCCATCTCGATCAAAAAACCTCGTATTTATTTTTGCGCGCGTGTATTTCGCAACGCACTGTGGCAATTTGCGTCCGCGGATGTCTGTGACCTTAAAAGGGGCCCTGCAATCATAATTAAGCGTCTACCTTTTTTGCGGTTTCCACGTCTCTTGGGGTTCGGGCAAGCCAGCGGGCACGGAGAGAGTCACTAAATATCAGTGCGTCATATTTTAACCGGACGACGCGGAAACCTCCTCCACCGACGGGGCGACCCGCGGTGCCGAAAACGCGCGTAATGTGACGTCTTAGGTCCTGGGCTTACTACTGGTCAGAGCCGCTAAAAGCTTCTTTTAGTCGAAATACAAAATATAAGTGGCGCGAACCGTTTCAATTATTTATAAAAGTAGTTTTTGTTCAGTATTTGAGATCAGAAAAGAAACAAATGCAGTTTATAAAGTACAGAAACAAGAAATGATCCGTCGACATACCCGCCACCAATCGGTGGAAAAGGCGGCGCCTACTAGAAAGGAGTAGTGGGATCAGGCGCCGACACGGAAAGGTCCCGGATGTACGCGGCGGCGCTGCGGCCGTAGGGACCGAAGGACCCGGCCGGCTCTGAGCGTTCCCAAGGCCTTCGGTCAGCAGCTTTGTCTTGCGGTTTGGCCGTTTCGCGGTATGGCAGCGCGAAGTGGTTCCCATTCTGAACTGATCTTTACCCCGTGTTTGCTGTCGTTTGTGGCCAATGAAGTGTCATTCCGAATTTGGGTTTAATCGCGCAGCAAATGCAATGAGAGCCGCTCTAGCTGCCCGCTACATACAGCCTATCCAGAACACGCTTTAGTGGCGCCCTCTCGCGCCGTCGACACGGAGTACGGCAGCCGTGAGCGCTCGCTCAGCTCACCACCCCTCGTCTAGTTCACGGCCACTCGAGCAACCAAGGACGTCATGAAGGAGGTTATTTTTTGCTTGTTTTTGTAATTTTAATTTGCCTATAACTTCTAAAATAAATCGAAATTCGAGAAAAGAAAAGTGTCACTAAGTTACTACGTTCAGTGCGCTCAGGTTTGGTGCAAATTAAAAATTAGTAAAAAAAGCCATTGCAGGGCCCCTAGGGGTCGACACGATATCGGCCTTGGAATGTTCGTGGCTTTTGCAGAGGCGTACTGGTCCTAGTCTGGCCCAAGTATACTCGAACAGACCGCCACTTATTCAGAAGCTTCTTTGTCGCGGTGAAATGGCGAGGATAAAAGGGGATTATACCTTTCAGCCTTGCCCATGCAAAACTAGATGACGTAATTGTGGGATCGAAACCGCCCGCCTGATAACGGTCGAGCGCTGCTCGTGGATTCGACACGAGAACCACTTGAGCACTCGACTTCGGCTCGTAACAATCAATGTCTCGTAACAATCAATGTCACCTTTCTTCTGTGTTATTTTTTTATAAGTATCTCTAAGTTTTTTTTACCCAGTCTCACGGTTTAAACTTCTAATACGCACCAGCTCACCTGCACGCTGACCATTGACCATCACCACTGCGGTGATGAGAATAGGCCAACTATTAAGCCTGGTTCAGACAGTTGGGCGGTTGACTGCGTTGCGGCTGCGAGAAAGCCAGGACATCCTTCTTGCTGCTTATATCGCGTGCCAAGATGATTCCTTGAATTGGATTCCACGCTTCATACGACGCAGAGATGTGCCGGTGACTCACTTTCGGCTCTCAACGCACCGCAGTCAAACGCACTCAAACGCAAGTGTCTGCTCAGCAAGCGTTCTTTTACTTTTCCAACACCAGCGCGTGGGTATGACTAACGTTGGCGGCGTTGGATAGGCACCTGGCCACGTGGACGCTTGTTCCGGCTCCGAGTTGAGAGGATGAACGATGCTCATATTTCTCGAATATTTTTTGGCGACTGCCATCGCCCTAAAAGAAAAAGTAAGGCAAGTTCATTTAGTTATTAACGTTAAGGAGTGATTCTAATTACTATTTAGTAAAAAGAAAAATTGTTTCATGACCCCTGCAAATATTTTGCAACCGAGCCCTGTCTGGCCGTGTTGTCAACTCTGATTTGATTTGCCTCATTATGCGAAAGACTAACTCTCTAACTAACGTCACTAGTTTTTTTTTTTTTTGTCAACATTTTTGGCTCGGTCATAAATCCATTCATCTCGCGCCACAAAGGCAGGCAACAACACGTTTAGGCTTCACGGCGCATACAATTCAATTTTGTCCCTCCTCATTACAAACACTCAAATCATCAGATTCAATTCCCACAAGTCTCGAGCGTTGCTAGCAGAGGAACTCTGCATGTAGCAGCACAGCCACGCGGCAAAGAGAGAGAGAGAGAAACAAAAAAAGAAGAGAAAAACTCAAATGCGACCGCTACAAAGTCGACAATATCAGGCGCCGACCTTGACGCATCTTTAAACGAGAAATAAATTTAGAACTCGAACGAAACGTTGCTAAAAAACAAAACAAACATACAAAAAAGAAACAGACGTAATCCAGCGGATCACATGACACCAGCAGCTGTCTCAGCCAGAAGCAGAAAAACGTCAGCGCGCATGCGCAGTGCAGAGCCACCCAGGCAGGCCCGTCCGTCAAACCGCGCGCGCACGTCAAGCCGTCATTAACGGGGGAAGCGTAGGCGTACAACCAGACACGGTTATTAGAACACGTCCGTTTAATAGGACAGGCGGATGAAACGCGCCGCGTCTGTCCACACAAAGCGGTTTGTGTACATACGGCGCAAAAAGATGGGAGCAAAAACGAGGAGGGCGTGGCGATCACAATTTCCTGCGATGTCCTTGAGCGTTTGGAGACATCTTTCTTTTTTCTCTTCTCTTTTTCTGCGCGGTTCGATGTTCCCGTAATATTTGTTGGTCGTGCGCAAGCTTCCATTTCTTCTTTTGTTTTTTGACATTCCGGTTTATGTCGAAGCGTGGGCAAGAACGCCCCCATCCCCTTCTCAATAATAATAACGATAATAATAAAGTCGAAAAAACTCGACGTTATCTTGTGTTAAAAGTGTCGCGAATTTTCATAGAACCTACCTCAGGTTCGACTGGCGCGACGGACCTCCAAGCTTTTAGCGAACATTGGCGAAGTTCGACTTACGAACAGAGCAGTTCCCAACTTCTACCGAAAAAAAAGATATCGAATTCAAGCTTGAGAAAGACTTTATAAACTTTAGTCATAGGTTATTAGAGCGGAACACTTCAAATTCTTTATTTCTCTTCATTTGGAGGAGGGAACCTGAACTCAGCGTTGCACCCCTCGTCCGCCAGGTGGCGTCAGGCCGTTTTCAAATTCCCGCGCACGCGCAGAACAGTGCAACCTGAGCGGAACTGGGGTCGCACTTTGCGATAGAAGTTCGAAAGTAGTCGAGACTGTCGAGCTCGAACCTGGTCGACCTCGAGCCTGGTCGAACTCGAACCTGGTCGAACTCGAACCTGGTCGGACCTCGAACATCGGCAGGTTTGCGACGTTGTACATCTTGTCCCTATCGCTCTAGCGGGGGTCCTCCGCGGACGGTCCCGAGACCACTAGGGTGTGGTCGACCTCGCCGATTGGGCCCTCGCCCGCCGACTGGTTACGAATCCGACAGTGATCTCCTTCACGCTTCGCACGGCGCATCACCCGCCCGACGGCCGATCCCCGTATCGCCTTTGTTCCATCAATCATCTTTCTCCAATTGATCTGCGAACCCAACATGATTTCGACGTAGGCGGCCGTATCCGATAACGGCATTTGACGTAACGACCTGCTTTTTTTTTTTCTTTGCTCGCCTATTACGATGAGCGTGTGAATTTTTTTGTTTATTTATATTCCCCGTGTCCCACAGGCTGTTTATCGACCGCAAAGTTTAATCTAGTCAGAAACGCTGATTTGTATAGCGTTGGCCAATAGGCGGTGCATTTTTTCTATGAAATTCGCAAAGAGTTAGTCTTGCCTGTGAGGCAGCAGGAAAAGGCTTAACTCCTATGGAAACGCAGCGAAGCCACCGGTCTTCAAACCATAGGGGCGCCCATGGATTGAAGACCGATGGTTTCGCTGGATTTCCATAGGAGTTAAGCCTTTTTTCTTCGCCTTTTTCCGCAGGTAAGTTCGCTCTTCGCGAATTTCATAAAAAAATGCACCACCTGTGGCCAACGCTGTACAAAATCGGAACGCGATAGGTTAAGAGACTGATTTTTGCGGTCGATTTAAAGAGCCTGGCCGCTATTTGGGACACAAGGTAGTCATCAAATTCGTTGCTCTTAGCAGGAACATGGACGGAACCTGGACAGCTTCGCGCCACCCTCTAGTTCTGACCCCTGGGACAGAGAGGGGCCGGGGACCTCGTAGGGCGGGGTAGCGAGGAGAGCTGCGACAGCGCTTTCCGAAACGTCCTTTTCGCGGAACAGCGGTGATGTGTCATGCTCACGCATCGGCAGAGCTTTAGGCCTATGTTTGTTTCGCTCCCCCCCCCCCCCCAAACGAAACCGTCCGGACCCTCGATGTTTTTTTTTTCTCTTATTGCTCTGTTTCTTTGCTTGGTACGCGTTCGCCAAAAACATCTCACGAGATCTCGCGTGACGCCAGCGGAATAACGCGGCGACCCGTTCTGCCCGGAAACAGCCACCGGCGCCCGAAAAACACGGGCGTGAGACATCGTGTTCATCACGTGGTCGATGAGACCTTTTTCGTTTACTTTCGTGCCCAGCCACCTAATAGGCGGTATGGGCGACGAAAAAAAAAATAATATAACATTGCAACCTGTAAATAGTAAAAACAAATATATAGAGGGGAGGCAAAACGAGAATGTTTTGACGCGTCATCGCACCTTGCCCCAGAAATTTCAAAGCTCCCTAACTATCTCGCCTCCGACAGATGGCGCTAGTTGCTACACCGTCGTACTGGTCGTACGCGAACCGGGAGGAAGCCGTCGCCATTTTGCGGGTTGCTGACAGCACGTGCGATGCTTGTTTTTCTGTCATCGTACGGCCGTTCCTTGTTGCAGTACCCGTTTTCGACGAACTTATTTCGTTAACGAATGCATACTCGCGACATTGGGCGGTGCTGTGTACCGAACTGTCGAGGGAACTACGACAATGCCTCATCTTCGCCCACATCGAACCGGCATCGCAAGCCCCTGAGCTGCTTGTGTCTGTGGCAGTGTCACAGGATCTCTCCGTTCGCTCCGTTGGTGTCGAATGATGTGTGCATTCCTGGCGAAATTTGTGACGTTCGTGGCTGGATAACCTTCTGGACGACGTGGAGCGCTTCATTGAAAAGAAGGCCCATCAACAGGAGGACAAGGTAGGAAGAATGCTTGGACTGGCTTTCTCATTGCTCGATGACATTTGTGACGATGAGTTGCATGATGATGAGATGATGAGAAGCACTAACGCTATTTTGACTGACCTTACTTGTGATGATTTCATGTGACTGATTTTCATTCAGTCCACACATTCCATTTTTAGTGTAAATAAACATTCAATCATTGAACTTCTGTGCTGCACAAATTATGGACCAGGGTTATAATATCAGAACTCTACTTGTTTTTATTCAATTAAGAGCCAGATTATTTGTAGAAAGCCGTGATAAATAGTATGAAATACTGAAGCTATAGGAATATAATAAACCTCATTATTTTCCTAACCCAATAATTTTTAGCAAACAAAATACTGAGAGGACACGGAAGATTGCGCAAGTCGGAATTTTTTGAGTGTACAAACGTTCGATTATTTTATGACCTGTACATCTTTCCATCAGACCTAATCCGCGATATATTTGGACCGCCAAAATTGAGCACTTGGCAGTACTCTAGATATATGCTTCGTCATTAAAGAATTTGACACTTAGTGCTAAGTATTAGTAAGCACATAGTTGGAAGGAAAGTAGCGTAATACAATATTTATCTCAGTAAATAGATTGTACATATTAATTCTGTGTATATTAACAACATTTGGAACTACGTAGCTCTAATATTCAAAATAAATCGCCGGATCGGGTTTCCAAATACATGCGACAAAACTATGCAGCTACGAAACATCATGCAGCTGCCAGAAATGATGCCATCACCAGATTGTCAGGGGCATGCTAAAACCATGCCTAAGCAGAGAAAACTTCAGACGTTGAAATAAAGCTCTAAAATCAACCCTGTAATGCAAGGCTACTGCTATCAGCACTGATTAGCATGCTTTGATTGAATGTGCCAGCTGTAAAGCAGCAAGTGTAAGACATGTAGGACTTTCAGGTTGACTGTATGTGTGATATGTGGCTGTGTACATCTCGAGTGACCTGTGTTTAAATTCCAGTGCGTGTTTTGTGGGTGAATGAATGTTAAGTCTCATTCTCCATCCGTGCTCAATGTGTGGCGAGTGCCAAATGCTGAATAAATGTTCTCTAGAACACTCCCAACTGCCTTTTCATGTGATCGTTCTGTCTTCACTGCCGTATTTCTGTCAATAGCCAGAAACATCTGTTTTCAACTTCCCCGCATACTCAGACCTAACCTCAATGGTTTACTAGTCGCACACTACTGGATACCCGTAAATGAGCGCCCTCAGAAGCAACTCGCGCAGCTTTAAAGAAAAAGCGTACCGCGTCGGCTCGCGCGGGTCCCCGCCGCGCAAGCGGCGGGATCGGAGGGGCTTGGTGCGGTGACGTCACGGGGCGAGTGCGGGGCCTCTCAGGTATAACGCTTATATCCTAAATGGCTGAGTATGTAGCGAGGAGCACGTGGAGCGAAAGACTACCCTAGGTTCAATCTCCGGAACGTATACACGTTGACACATTGCGCCCTAAATTAGACACACGGCGAGAAAGTCGGCGACATCGCCGGCTTTTTCGCCGAGTGTCCAACTCCCTGGATGAGCATCGTATACCGGCTTGCGGCCAATGGGGTCACTATAGTTTTTGAGGTACCCAGGCTAGCGGTCGTACTGCACTGGCTAATAATTTTAAAAGACCCGCCAAGCCCTAATTATAGAAACACAAAGTTTCGAGGTCTACTCGGTCTCGTCTTTGGGAGTGCCTGTGGCGATGGCCGTGGCGGAGCAGTTTCTGTAGAGTACCAATTCTTACAAACAAGCATTTTTGCTTGACTGGTGACATCCCAGCCATTTTTACATCCCATGGTTGTTGTTGTTGTTGTTTTATGATTTCGCAAACCGGTGTGACTCAGTTCGAGCGCGTAGCCTTGGCTAATGCATAGTCGCCATTTTACCGCGCAAGTCACGCACTTTTGCCCACTCAGCGAAACGAATGACGTCTTCGCCCTGAGACAGACAGACACCTAGGCATCCCAAGTTTCCGTGTTTTCGCCTACTTCTGCGGATGGTGCATTTCTCTTTCGAGAATCGGTAATATCGCGAATGACGTAGGCGCGGATGGTCGAGCCCCGAGGCACTGGCTAAATTTCTCGTCTATAGCAGAGAATACCAGACGACTGTATACGCTAACAACGTCCGGCTGTCTAAACGTACGCACAAAACACAATTACAAAAGCACGACGGAAAGCTGAGTGTTTACCCTCAAAATAAAGAAAACAAAAGTGAGATGGACAGCCATTGGAGACAATCTACCGAAGATGTCGAAGCGACAATTCTCTGAAACCTCCGGGATGTGCTTTTTCGAGAAACTTATACGATGTTCCCACGCTTTCACAGCATCCGCTCTTCGTGTCGCGTGACACTTGCTCGGACTAACGGAGTGAATCCAACCAGGAAGGAATGAACACGTACGTGTGTAGATGCAAGAAAAAAACAACAAATCTATGAATGTCAAGGCGACCCCCGTACCGGTTTCCTGTCAACAAACCCAGTTTGAGCCTCCGCGCGACTATAAATATACGCATGAATGTAGCTCGGGCTTTCTCGAGAGAAAAGAATGCACGCATATATGTATATATAAACCGCTTTCTTGTTTATTTTTGTTTTCGCCGATTCACTAGAGCAAAAAAATTGTAGAAGGTACTCAAAAACTCGGCAACATACGACGGGAGGAAAAATCTGGTTACGAAAACAAGCAAATTAAATGCCACAATGTTGGAAAAAAAAAAAAACGGACATTAACAAGTGCCAGATGGGCAAGCGCAGTCACTCTTTTTTTATTATTATTTATTTTCGCAGCAGTTTCACTATACCACAAACCCGATGAACGTACAATAAAAACCAACAACGCAGCTTTAAAAAAAAAAAGTTCAGCATTTTATTTTAAAAAATCCTAATACTGATACGCGCACAATGAATTCGAGGCATACTTATCCTTTTTAATATATTTCCGAAGCTCCACTAAACCAGAAACCCGTTGAATGTACAGCTAAAGGCGGCTACGCACAATGGATAACAAAACAAAACAACTATAGTTAGAAAACAAGCGAGCTGAGCTCTTCGTCGATAAAACAAGAGGATACTAACAAACCTATAATGGGTTTCAAAGACAGCTAAGTTTCTACTCGACTCACCGCAGCCGGCAGACGACGCACACTGTGGTCCGCTTACTGAGCCTATCGGGAGATGGCGCCACAAGACACCACCATTGCCGACTCGGTCGTCTGCGAACACGCTCGCGGTTGACCCACTGGTCTCTATTACTATATAAGGGCTGCATGACGCACGCTGCTTTCCGAGCCTGGCGCGAGTGTAGTCACCGGAAGTTTGATGTCTGTCCCGGAAGTCGAACGCCTGCTGAGCTACACATTCAGTCGATGTTTTGATTCATGCTTTCTTGTGTCTTTGAGGGCGTTGTAATAATCACGTTTTGAATTGAATTCTGAAAATAAAGTATTTGAACGTGAGACATACGCACGCTTGATCAACTAAGATCTCAAAATGTTCACATCGAATGGCTTCCCCATGACTCTCTTACGATAGATGACAAGAAAAAAAATCCAGCGCACAGTACGTTGTTTGAATCGGCACTCGGAAGAGTTGAAAAGCGGGACAAGCCGCTTACCTGCGCTGGTTTCATACCTGTTTGCTCAATGCGCCATCCAGCCCTGGCAAGTGTTTTTGCTTTTGTTTTCCAAAAAAAAAAGAAGGGGGAGCTACGCTTTGAAATTTCACAAGGTAAAATCTACCACTTAAATACAGATTCGGTGCAAGTTTGGGCATTTTATCTGCCGCTGCCGATTTTTCTGGTTCGGTGTTTCTTTTATATGTAACAGTTTTCTTTTTCTTTATTTTTATACGTGGGTGACTTTTACATGGGTGCTGTTTTCACAGTGTATTTAACGGGCTCGGCGGGCGCTAGACGGGGCGACATTTATATAGATTTGCCGGCTAATTAACTAAAATTGTTTAATGAACTTTTTATTCTATGAGTTCCAATTGCAGTTTTAAACCCAATCACTAATAATGGCTAGACCGATTTATAATAGCTCAAGGACCACTGCAAAAAAGCAATGGTCCTCGAGCTATTTAGCGACATGTTTTTGAATGTTTGTCGGCAATTCGAAAAGTGCAGATACGAAGCGCGCCTCATTAATCGAGCTACAAGAGTGACGTACCAGTGCCGGTCATTTCTTCTTTATCTCGGCAGCGCATGGTTGGTGGAAGCGTCGACCAAACGCTGCCTAGATAACGACAAAGTGCCAGTCACTCTTCTCCGCATTATTTAGGGCGCCTCACGCGAAATAATCAGGCGCCCTCCTATGCCCGCACTATTTGAACTGCCGACAAACATGCGAAAATTTACGGATGAATATCGAAAGGACCGCTGCCTTTTCGCAAATTGTATAAATTGGTACAGCAAATATTAGAGACTGGCTTGAAAACTGCAATGGAACATGACCCATGAAACCACTTACGAAAGTGCTTTGGGTAATTTTAGTTAATTCTATCCGATGGATCGTGGTGAATATTGCCCTGTCTCACGTCCGCCGAGCCCGTTAAATACACAGTGAAGACAGCACCCATGTAAAAGTCCCCCCTCTCCATTTTTTTTTTGTTACAAGTAAAAGAAACGTTTTATTTATACGATTAAACGCAGAGCATGACGATGAAGACTCGATATTTAGGTGTAAAGGGCTGGGCGTCGGTTAAAACTTTTAACATGATTAATCGCTAGCCTTTCATCGATGAATTAATCCATTAATCTGTCTCGTTCATTGCCATGCATAATTTTTTTAATTTTCTTTAAGGGGCAGTGCAACGATATTTAATTGGAATTACACGAGCTTACTGGCACTAATGGGACTCAAGGATACTCGCACGGAACGCCACTGGCCAAGAAACTTCTTTGTTAGGGTGAAATTTCGAGGTCGAAAACGAGCGTTTTCATTCAATCTCTCCTTCGCGAAATTTGATGATGTGACTGGGTGGTCGCAGTACCGCCCAGTGACGATATTTGAATGCGGCTCATAGCCTAGGTTAGACCCGAGCATTGCGTGGACACTCGATTTGGGCTCGTGATAATCGATAGCTCGAGAAGCATTCGGGTAGTGGCCCGTGTCCAATCGCTGCAACGGCGACAATCACCGAACCATAACAATGTCTGGAACTCGGCACATGTCCTGTGCCTTGCCAATAACCCCAGCGCGTATAGCGGCGAGATGTTTTGGTGGCGCCCTCCTATGGTTCCCCCTTGTGACGTCATTACCTTGCGAACAACAAGTTCGATGGTGTTTGTAAATAGCATGGTGGAAGCTTGAAATCATTGCGCTCTCAAAGAAACACTGCCAACACCGTCAAAATTGAAGTTCTTTCATTCCTCTTATGCCGTCGATGATTAATCCCCTCTCCGACGTCATAGTCAGCGTTCGGCCAATCGTGGAAGGCCGACCACAGCGACGCTTTCGGTCGCGCACGGTCGCTAATAGGATCAACATTGGCGGCATATGAATCGGCTCCAGATCACGTGGCCGCTTGTTCTGGCTGCGAGTTGAGAAGGTGAACGCTGCTCGTTTTTCTTTATTTTTTTTTCTGCGACTTCGATGGCGCGTGGTGAAAAACGAACAGGTGTTTCGCAGGCCATTAACGTCAGAGATCCGTTTTAAGCGGTATTTGCGCAAAGTACAAAAATCGTTGTATCGTTCCTTTAAATCTCTTTTTTTTCTTGTGTTGAATTTGTGATAAACGACGCAATCCAGAATTTCGATTATGAATCAACCTCAATGTGCAGTTGAGAACAGTTCAAAGACACATCACAGATTATTACTTCGGCTGCATGAGGCAAAGAGATTCATTGACATTAGTGAGTTTTAATATTGCCTATACGAGCAAACGTAAGCCCTCTGCGTTTGCGTTAGCGTTGCGTTCTCCACGCTGCGCATGCGCGAAGTCGCCATGCGCCATATTCAAGGCCGCAGTTTGGGCTCCGCGCACGCGCAGTGTGGAACACGCAACGCTAACGCAAACGCAGAGGGCTTGCGTTCGCTCGTATACGCAATACTATAAACTCGCTATTCTCCGGCGATAGCAACCGCCTCCGATCGTTCACAACAGTCTCCTGAACTCAACGGATACTCGCGCGGCATTGAAGCAGACGGGACACGTGTAACCTTCTGCACTTGTCTACAGTTACAAATCTCGCCCCTACAGTTTACTTTAGGTAAAATGTTTACCGAAAGCTATGCCTTTCGTACAGGTGTACTCGTCCACCTCTGCGTGGTGAAAGCGTTTACTTTTTATTTATATCGGTTCGTCAAAGTTTTACCGATTAACCGGTAAAAAAATAATCGCGGTTAGAGCATTCAATAATTAATCGGTAGGTTAGTCGATCAATTGTCGAGCCCTACACTCTGGAAATGCCTGCGCGTCTACTTACCTGCAAAACACTCAAAGAGCCAATCTCTGCGGTCTACGAAATCAGCTCAGCGAATGATGAGGCGGTTAACATCCGTTTAGACCTAAAAATGAAGTCTGCGCTGTGGCATTACGCAATGCAAAGCATCATGCTTGCATTGCGTAATGCCACAGCGCAGACTTCATTTTGAAGTCTAAACGGATGTTCCTGCCTCTAAAGCCACGTTCACGCTCTTGCGACCGGAGTGACGATGAGAGAACAAGACCGGTTTTTAATCGTCTTGCGACTTTTAGGACCGGGCGCGCTGCTGCGGAGCTGGTCCGAAGACGTCGTAAGAGGATTAAAAACCGTCTTGTCTCTCTCGGTCGTACTCAGTTGCAAGAGTGTGAACGAGCACTTTGTCATTCGCTGAGCTGATTTCCTAGATCGCAGAGATTGGCTCTTTGAGTGTCTTGCAGGATAAGTAGACGCGCAGGCATTTCTTACAGTGTAGATCGAGTGGTTACCCGAGCCGAGTGGTCTGCGGGAAAGCAGACGCAAAAGGGCCTATTTTAGAGCGCAAACACGTCCAATTACCGGGTGTTTGACAGAAAGGATAACCGTATATTTCTCGCCGCAGACGTAAACTATACGCATCGCCGAAGGCGCAATCTTAACCCGAAATGTAGCGCTAGCGCTCTGAACCGGATACCAAAGTTTCAAAAACCAACCGTTATCCTCTTCTAATGTTATAACTGAGTTACGAAACTTTCAACACAAGAAGATAAATGGCGCCTGCTACCCGGAACAAGTTCCATTTTCTTGGAAATTTTAAAAATCGCTTAAAACGCGAACGGCAATCGCGTCAGCAACTTTCTCAGCGTTATCTACACACTGTGAAAATGTGAATCACATCTAAAAATGACGTCACGCGGCATCACAAAAAAAAAAAAAAACACGACAACGACAAAAAAAAAAAAGCGGCTAAAAGCGAACCCACTTCGCTCAGGATGATAACCTCTCAAAAGCGGGAGGTTATCATCCCCCCCGAACGAATATGGCGGAATAGCGCCCATAACCGTATACCAAAAGAATAACAACAAAGAAAAATATGAAAGAGAAGGAGGAGGGAGGGGTATGGGAGAGGGGAGAAACGCTATTAATCTGGGATCCATACGGGAATTAAGAGGCCCCAGATCGAGGTATAGCGCATGCAGCGGCGCAAGGGCGTACCCCGCCGTTCGGTTACCCGGCGGATAAACCCTCCGCTCCCTCCCGGCCTCCGTCTCCTCCGCCGTAAATTCTATCGCGGCCTATCGCCGTACCTGAGTTACGGCTCCTGTCCAAAGATGAAGGGAGAGAAAAAGGGGAAGAAAACAAAAGAGTAGCCTCGGAACAAAAGAGCCGCCGACATTAAAAAGGAGAGGTTACGGGCGAGAGCTCCGCGAGAACAATAAGTATCCCGGCGTATGTGTATACCATGCACAATCTTCATCACCCCTGCCAGTTTCGATCTGGATGAGCATCGTATACACCGGGGTGAGGTCGTGTACCGCTACTGCGTGATGCGCGTTATAAGGACACGAGTTGTATACCACGGAAACGCATGGACGTCTGCGTCTGGTGCGTTTAGCCATAGCCTTCTATATACTGACAAAGCCTGGCAGATCGCCACGAGAAGCTGCCGCCGAAGTGGAGAATGTGGAGCGGCAGACAACGGACGGAGAGGAGAGCCACGTGACTGGCGCCCCGCTGCGGCGAGACGCCGAAACGCGCTTCTCCCGAGCGAAACAAGTGTGTTTCGGGTCGTCGCCGCTGCGAAAGCTGTGCGCTGACGTCCAGGTTCCCCGAGGAATGGCTCTTTGATGCTCTGTGCCACCAGATCCTCGCGCTCCAAATCTGCGACCGCGGGCATTCTATGGCTCCGTCGTCCAACTGCCAGGTTTTGTGAGTATAGAAGAGGCTTTTGGCCAAGATCGCGGCTTCGGCAACAGCGTGGCACGTTTATGACGTCATGGGGCGCAAACCGAGGGACCACTTTTCCGGGACACGCGGTAAACAGACCAGTTGGAGACGCGTTCCAGGCACCATGCAGTCGTACGGCCCCGCCAACTTTCTCTGATCTACAGCGGATACACCAGGTGCACTGGGGCTGACTTCCAGCTGTCCAAATAAACAGCACAAACAGCACGAAAGAGAAATAAAGAAGCAAACGACACAGGCTCAGCGAAAAAGCAAAACTAAACAACCGAGGAGTAAAGGAACGCCCCACAGATGCGTAACTATATCACCAGGTACGACATGATCAGTTATGACTGTTATGTCTTATGCGTGACAGTGTCACGAGAAGGAAATGGTCGTTATAGATGGGGCTACAAAAACAGAACCCGCAGCAACGTGCATTACGAGGAAGCAACTATATAGTGCATCTGTCATGTAGGCTTCGTTATGATGATGACAGTGTTGTAATATATGTAATGGGCAGGAAATAATAATGGTTTTATGGGATGCGAAACGAGCCTGCCACGTAAACAGCCTTATTTAGGAATGGTGATTATGTAATCATTTTTATCGCACACCCATTATTTTGTATATTATATATAGTATATAACATATTGTATACTATTGTATTGTATTGTATTGTAAATTCCTGGCGCTCGCCTTTCGTGAAAGCAACTCGGAGGTAAAAGATGTCAAATAATGTCGGAATAATTACAATCAACAATTTATTTCTTATAAATTGAACTGCAGCTATTGGTAAATACAACATGCCCGCTGCAGTACAGCGGGTTTATGCTATTAATTCTAGAAGTTTTCGTTCAAAGCTACATGAAAATGTGGCGTCCAACATGGCCATGATACGACATTGCGCCTCCTTACCTTCATTTAGGTCGGAATTCATGATTTTACTAAGTCCTTAGGGTATTGCGAGGTTTGAGGCAGGGATTCTTTACGACGCGTTCTCAACGTCGTTCTTTCACATAAAGGATACAATACAGCGACGTGCTGACACGAAAGAAAAAGAAATACTATCCACGCCCACTTAAAACGTCTTTTTCAAGAGTGTTTCAATATTTTCAAACACCCCGAGATTATTAATAGCGTACAGAAACAACACAACCTTCACTCTGTTATTTTATTTATTTTTTGCAACTGGTTTTATTTGTGCATTTGTACAGGAAGTACCAGCCGACACTGCAGACTCGGTGGTCACTTTCCTTATTATTATTATGATGATGACCGACAACGTAAGAAAGTCGGGGATAGGGTTCTGAAGTTCACACTTTTTGCTTCGGGATTTGTTCTTCAACCTTCTTATTGGTAAATGCCGCTATCTCGTTGGCTACGGATTGATTAAAAAAAATGCTTGTGACGTACGGTATCACGTCCTGCGTTCTTTTCTTTTTTATGCTATTCGTGACTTACATAAACACACGAGGTTGAATCATCAATTTTAAAACGATGGATATAACTGCCAGAGATTGAACCCAACCTTCCTCGCATTACCCACTGATGGCGGGGATATCGCGCGAAACCACCCACGATAGCGGGGTCTCGTAGACGATGTCAAGTAGGGTCACGTAATTTGCTGCGGCGCGCCTGTTTTATTTTTCTTATTATTTTCTTAGTCAGCGTTTACTTTTGGTAGAAAAAACAAACACTGAACGCCATCGAGGTCAAGCACTGCCGCCTGTCGGCGATCATCGAGCACAACGAGGCGCCATTGTACGTTCACTTGGGAGTTAGGTCCCCGGCTAAAGCAAGCATCCAAAGCCGAAGCCGAAGCCTCAGCGTTTATAACGAACTGTGGCCGAGGAAAAAAACGAAATGCTAAATTATAACATAAAAAAAAAAGCTTTCAGAGATTGCATGCGAGGCGAGTGGGGCTAACGCATCTTCGAAGCCGTCTGCATTTTAGTCGCTTCGTCCGCCGCTACACAACGTGTCCCTTGGCTGGCCCTTTAGCAGACAGTGTACAGAAGAGATTGCCCTCGACACAACCAGCGCGATGAACTCAATTAAGTAGGCTTATGTGAATGTATGTGCACTTAGACACAAATAAAAACCTGTATACTGATTGGGTTGCACTACAACACTTGCGGGGATGCTGCAGTACGTATGAGCAATCCCAAGTTGCTGCGTTCCATATATTTTAACCAATTCTAGCCCACACTCTCAGAATAAACAAATGGTATATTATTAATTATTACACTCCTTGTCCCATATACGCCCACTTAGTTCGACGCACGGACGCGTACCAACTTCTACGAGGAGCTTGAGAACGGTGATATGTACCTCATTAAACAGCTAAAGAATACGTATCGAAAACTACAGAGAAAACAAGGAACAAGAAAACACTGAGGTTTTGCAGTAGGGCCAAGAAAACCCCGATCACTGTTCTTGTAGTCAGTAAACACTGCACATTAGTTATTTCAATAAGTTCTACCACTCGGCTATCAAGCCGCTCGTGAAAGTCGGTACCGTCCTTTCGACGTCAGCGCGCCGTACGTCAAATTGAAGTTTTGGGAGTCGCATAGAATAGAGTATAATATATATATATACTTTTATTTTTCTGAGAGTACAGGCGCATTTGAAAGCGGCTTGGATGGTCCACTTCTGCCTTCCCCATGCAGCCCTTTGCCCCACACCCAAAGCGACGTAACTCTTCCAACCAATAAATACGTTCGAACAACATCCTTCGCGCATCACCTCCGATTCACGAAAACGAGGGTGCTCGGTTTAGTCAACCTCGTTCTCCTATCACCGGCCCGGAAACATTGGAACTATTGAGAGTGCCGCTAGATGGCTTTGATTTTTTGAAAAAGGTTCTACTCCGGCCCGTGCAACTAAGTACACGCGGCGGCGGAGCCCCGCGGTGTGTAAGTATATGATATATCCCAGGACGCGCGCGAACAGCTCCGCTCGCGTTACCGCCTCCAGCTGCGCTACACATCGGCGCGATCACGCACGACAGCTCCGCCGGCTCCTCGATGCATAGGTAGAATATTGTAGTAGTAGTATACCAACTCCAAAGGCACGACGTGGAAAGAAAGAAGAAAACCGAACGAAAGGGGGAAGGGGGGACCCTCGAAACAGCTGCGTGTGCCTACCGCGCGAGTATGTAGCGCCGGCGCTGCCATATACTCCGCTTCGGCTATAACGATGGACCGCGGAGAAAGCTACGATCCAATCCTAGCCAATCCAACGCTGTACCAGTGTCACGTGACTTTTGGAAGGAGCGACTACGGTCCGCAGACTGCGCACGTAGAAAGCCGCAGTCGCACTGCTAATGCGTCATACAGTAGGTCATCCTGGTATATCCCACACTGCTTTCGTGATAGGTAGTCATATGTGTCTTTTTAGACTTCGGCTAGGTGGCGCAAGCTACCGCCCGTTACAAAGGGCATAGCCATTAACATCCATCCATCCATCCATCGTCTGCAAACACTGTCTGAGAACGCGTTTCGTCCTATCACGTTGGTCCTATATTGGTCTTTTTAGACTTAGGCTAGGTGGCGCAAGCTACCATCCATCCATCGTCCTGTCACGTTGGTCATGCAGAAAACTGTCTGCAGAAATGTCCGAAGCATGTATGAAGCAAACGGACTTCAAAAGTGCTTGATGAGGCGCAGGTAATTCGGTCATCGCGTCTGCAGGGAAACACCTTGTCTTTTATGTGTGGTCGGCTTTCCACGATGGGCCAAAGCACTCGCCCGAAAAGGGGAGTAATGCCAGACTGACGGCGTTGACGGTGTTCGTTGGGGAGGGCGATGTCTCCAACCTTCCGCCGTGCTTTTAGACGAGCAACTTGGAACTTTTTCGCGACTGATGATACGTCGTAGCCAGGCATCGCAACTCGTGACGTCGCGGTGACGCGATCCCTGGTCGTGACGTCACGGAGAGAAACTAGAAGAGGGCACCGCCGTGTAAGTCGGCGCTAATAGTCCGCGCACTATACGTGTTTAGAGGGCGAAATATGCCGCGGTGCCGGCTATCTATACCAATGCTGACTATACGAGAATTTCGACTTTTTTTTCTTTCTTTTTTCTAGATCGATCAGTATGACGAGATGTGACGGATTTGGTGGATGACAGAGCGAGTCATTGAGTATTTGTGTATGACGAGCCTCTTTGTGATCTAACAAAGGGACACCTGTCAAGGGGTGTAATAGGATAAGAGGATTCTTTTACGCGCTAACTGGGCCCAAGGTGCAGACTAGGCAACAAGTGCAGATTATCTAAGGGGAAAAAGAAAATCTTAACCGAAATTTGTTTTTGTTGTTTCCACACCGGATGCCCCAACACGCTCTACCCGCGTTCGCACATCAGTTCTGGGCACCGGGCGTGCCCAGAAACCAGATTCGCATAAAGTATCTGCGCATGCGCAGCGCCGCCACGAGTGGCGGGACGTGCGGTGGTCACGTGTTTCGTTTCGCAGCGTTGGATTGGCCGGGATGGAACGTAGTTTTCACAACAGCGGTTCAGCGTGAGGTGAAACGAATAGGGTCCCGCAACGATACGCGCGACAGACTGCAGTAAACAAAGAAGGCAAAGGGGAGAGGGGGAGGGGGGGCGGAAACTGGACTGGAGCCAGTCCAGACGTAGCGGTTTGTCCGTCGTGCAAAGAAGCCGGTAGCACCCGTCGCGGCGGCCTGTCCTCGTACACGTTTGGCTGGAAGGCCTTGGCGGCTTTTGCTGCTTTGACGCCGCCGCGTGTCTCGGGGAAGGGAGGAGGATGCGGCAGTTTTGGGGTTTGTTGCGCGCACTAAACCTGTCGTCGGCGTCCGCAGAGCAGAGGCAAAGCTTGAGCCGATGTTTACCTCCGTCCACTGCGCGATCCGATTTAGCGGAGGAGAGTCGGGGAAGCGCCACAAAAGGGCAGCTATACAAACTAACGAGTTTTCGGCGCTTGTTTGTGCCGCTGTTTAGCCAGATGCGTCTTCAATGTCCCTGGGAGCCGCAACAGGACGTCGGTGGGGGTGGGGACCCAAAACGTGACAAAGTGCCGGGGTACGAGCGAGCTGACTCAAGCTTACATATCACACGCGCTGGCGGACTGTGATGTGTACTGCTGACGGAAACACGCGTGGTTTAATTCAGCTGATGCTCATTCCTATAATCGTGTATACGTGAAAAACCAAGTATCGTTTTCTTTGTTTGCTCGTTTTTCCTTGGTTAGCACACGAAAAGATAGCGCACGCTTTCTTACACTTACTTTAGCCTCCAAAGAAAAGGGGAGGGGGTATCTGTTTTAGTAAACGCGGGGGCGGAACCTCTATGTTTATGCTCAATGCCGTCAAAGCAAAAGACTATTACCCGTATCCACCAGGCGCGACTAACTAGCGCCGTTTTAAGGTTAGTAGCATCGACTAAGTAGTCGCGAGCTAAACGAAAAATCCGCGACTAACGAGCGAGTTATGTTCTGCGGTATTCACGAGCGCGAAGCGAGTCGAGTGACTATCTAGTTAGAACTAACAAGCGGAAGTGACGTAAAAAGATAGGTCACACACATGCATACTTAAACGCCACTGCGTAAATGGGTATTTTATCGTACAAACAAAAACTTTCAATGTTTGTCAGGAAAAACAAAAGTTACAATGAGAGACATATTGTCCAAGAGAGAGTTTTACAAAGAAAAATTTAAAAACAATGGCAGGGAGAAGCACGGAAGCCGCATTGCCAGCGACATAAACAAATATGGAAGCGCCCGTAAATGCGTATTTTTCTCGTCGTCCAGCGCCCTGCTGAGATCTGTTTAGCGGTATCTCTGACCGCTGAACATGGCTATTTACACAATATTTGCTCCTCCGATTCTTTCCAAGATGTGTCCCCCAGCGTTCCGACACAGTAAGCGCTTCGTTAGCGCCGGCGGTCAGCGGTGATACGAGTCGGCCATGGCGCTGAGCCGCTAGTCACCCGCTAAACAGTAGGCTAAACTGAGACCATGACTAAGCTCTGTTCTCAGTCGCGCGGGGCGACTATGCCCTAAACACGACCGGTGAATACCAAGCGCTCCGCTCAGCGGAGTCTATCGCTCGCCACGTGATCATTTTAGTCGATGACGTCACTATTCAGTGGCTAAACAGGCGCTACTCGCGCCTGGTGAATACGGGTGTATCTCTTCCAAGTTTCTGGCCCAAAACACGCCGCGGCAGCGTGCTATACTTCGTCTCACCCTAGCATGGACTAACCGCGAAGGCTGTACTAGCGCGAGCGGCCAGCCTTGACCGCCTTGACTAGAGCACTTGCTGCACGAGCGCTCGTGCAGCCACCGCGGCTCCATTCAAAGCGACTAGCTCGCGCTTTTAGCACGCGCGGCTAACAATGGTCCATACTAAGGTGAGACGAAGTAGCTCAACATTGCACGTGTCCTGCACGTGCTTTGACTGTTCTATAAACTGATGGCTTGGGACGCCCTTGAAGGCAACACCTATACACGAACCGGAGAGGCCATCTATAGAAACGGCCCGCACAAACCGAACTGCGACATTAAGCGGCGTGCATAACTAACGAAACGCGACGCAGCGGGAGGTGCCTCCCCGGTCGCGGTTCCTTCGCGCGACCCTGGGTCCCAACGCTGCGTGGACTTCAAGGGTGGCCACGCAGAACTAATTCTGACCACGTCTATTTCTAGGTCTTCTCGGTTAGTTTCCCTATCTGACGGTTTTGAGCTACCCGTTTCGTCGGTCTATTTCCAGAAGCGGCTCGTTCCTCACTGGTCGCGACCATAGAGCCGAGGCGAGCCGAAACGAATCCGACTCTCTAAAGTCGGGTCTTGAAGCACTTCAACGAGGCAGACGCAGGCTGCACGAGGAAGACACTTCAAGGACAAAGGATGAAAAGTGGAAGTAGAAGTACCAGACGGAAGAGGAGAGGGGGCTTCAAAGAGTGCACGTTCTTGGTAATAAAGTCCGCGCGACTGACACGTGCACGGGTGGTTCTAAATCAAACCGCTTCGATATATATACAGTCTATAAGTTAGGGGAGGTGGCAGGGGCCTCGCGTGAGGACGTTAGTACGAGGCTGCGTTTGCAGAAATAACGCTAGAGTGTGCCAAGAGGTACTCGGAAGTGTCGGTTTCTAACGAGGAACAGCGAGGTAACGCAGACTCCGTTGGGAGGGCAGATGAATTAGAGAGGAAAAAAAAAGAATCAAAGGAAGGAGACATTGAAACTAAAAACGACAAAAGAAGCTATTAAGATAACAATTGTAAAGATAAAAAGACAGAGAAAGAGAAATACGATATCACGAATAAGAAGGGATCTGGAAGACTGCTTGCAGCAGCTTCTTAGTGTTATACGCAATCTGGATGAACACGAGTCTATCTTCCCTTTTTTTCCCCACGATGTCATATACGGGCAATTCTGGAGTAGGTGTCATTATAGGAAATTATAAAGAATTAATGTCACTTGCATCCGTCACTTCAAGCGATTATTTTTGGTGTTCAATCTACTTTTCCTAACAACGAAAAAAAAAAACGAGTGCGTACGTCAGCACGTCATCTCATTCACACTGATCAGCGAAAAAAACAACGTGATTAACGCAATAACACGAATGAACCGATCTCAAATTGAAAAGCGAGAATGCACATAACTAAGAACTCCAGCGGCTCTTTTTATTCATTTTTAGCTAGGCCAGAGGATGAATTAAAAGCAGTTCCTTCTGCGCTGAGCAAACAAGTGACTCAGGTCGTGGCTCACAATTATGCTTGCGTACGTGCACCGATGATAAACTTGTTGTTTCGACACCCACTCCTATGAAGCGTCGCGAGACAAGAGACAAGCTCGAAGGCACTTCGAAACAAATGTTTCTAGCTACGAATTTGGCTCCTACGAGAGTAGCGTCCGTCAGTCGACCCCCTAAAAACCAAGAACCAGGGCAGCCTGCCAGCACAGGCGGTTAGCGAAGCGAAGGCACGACGAATACGAATGTTAGCCGCAAAGTCCCAAACAGCTTCCTACTCATTGCCAAATCGTTTCAGTTAAAGCTACTAAACTCAATTATGAAACCAGCGCAGTGAAAACAGCGCAGATGTTGCAGACATTGAGCATGCGCAGAGGCGAACGTCAAACAAGACGACTACACACACTTACCTAACATACCCGCATAAAAGCGCACCAAATATTATCCACTTAAAAAAAAACAACACCTCAGTGTTAAAGGTTTGGTGACGTTTGCTGCAGTCCCAAACTAGCTTCCAATCAATCGCGATCGGCTTCAAATTTAAAGGGGACCCCGGGTTTCCGTTTGAAGACTGCTTACGAAACGATATCGGGTTGGAATGTTCATGACTTTGCAGAGGCGTACACTGGCCCTAGTCTGGCCCAAGTATATCTCGCACAGACCGCCACTGATTCAGAAGCTTCTTTATCGCGGTGAAATTGCGACGACAAAATGGGACTATTTCTTTCAGCCTTGTCTTCGCAAAGCTGGATGACGTAATTGTGGGATCGAAACCATCCGCCTGACGACAGTCGAGCGCGGCTCGTGGATTCGACACGAGAACTGCCTCAGCACTCGACTTCGGTTCGGAACAATCAATGCCTGGGCGGACCCTCGGGTAGTGGCTCGTGTCCAACCACTGCGGTGATGAGAAGAGCCGAACTCTAACAATGCCTGGAGCATCAGCCCGCGTTCTCTACTTTGCCGACCTCAGCGCGTGGCTATGATGGCCACGTGGCCGCTTGTTCTGGCTCCGAGTTGAGGGGATGAACGATGCTCATATTTCTCGAATTTTTTTGGCGACTGTCATTGACTAGAAAAAAAGCTAAGGCAAGTTTACTCGGTTATTAACGTCATGGAGTGATTCTAAGTAGTGTTTAGCGAAAGTAAAAAAATCGTTTCATAATTCCTTTAAGAAGGAAAAAAAAATACAGTTCACATCGGGCACTTTTGTAGCCGTTTCTTTCGAACAATGATGAATACCAGTGGTTCTCAAATGGGGGTCCGCGAAGGCATTCTAGGGGTCCGCGAAGCCCTGCCTCATCAGTCAAGCCCAGCAATAAAAGTTGTCTTTTTCCAGGTCGAGAAGGAATGTTTCAGTTTTCGGGCGAGTTTTCTCGTGTGTATGTCAATAAGAGAGGTCTACTTCCCGTTAGCCCTTAGTTATGTGCATGTATTAAATCATTATTATATTTAACCTATACCTTTCCTCTCCTCTCACCACGAACGGGGTCCTCCATCATCTCCGCCGATCCACAAGGGGTCCGCGAAACATCGATGGTTGAGAACCACTGATGTATACAATCGTGCAAGAAAAAAAAATTTATATTTTTTCGCCCGCACAAGTTTTTTAACGCGCAATGTCCGCTTTACCGCGCGACACCGCAGCATGGGGGAAAGAGAAGTGATGCGAGTAAAAAAAACGATTCGTGTTACTTATTTTCTTTCTTACAAGATATTCTCCATTCTTTTTTTTTCATTAGCAAAAATAAATATATTGCGATTTTGCGACACTAGGTCGCACGTGAAGGGCACGCGCATCCGGTGAGATGAGACACGCACTCGAGCGAGTGGGGAGTCCCAAAATGAGCCTTTGAGACGTCGCTGATTAGAGTCACTGACAAGCTAAGAAACACAGACGCGTAGTTCATTACGTTGACGCTTCTTCCTTCGCGATTCGTTCGTTGTCTTACGCAACATTCTCACTGGCTGTTGAGCGACAGGTTACTCGGGACATTACTCTTTTATCGGTCGACGTGAGAAGAATGAATCCACGCTAAATACCCAACAGTGAGCGTTTTACCAATCGCAGAAGGCCAGCCATAGGGATGGTTTTAA
>JAZHYW010046508.1:0-17352 GCA_037355805.1 Ixodes ricinus
ACAACTCTCTGTAAGGCCGAATTGGAGCGCAGCTCTTGAGGAGGGGGGAAGGTGCGGAGGGAGGGAGGTTCACGTGACCTTGGGGGTCACGTGACCTCGGGGGTCACGTGACCTTGGGGTGGTCACGTGACCTCGGGGGCCACGTGACCTGGGGGTCACGTGACCTCGAGGGTCACGTGACCTGGGGGTCACGTGACGTCCGGGGGGTCACGTGACCTCGGGGGCCACGTGGCCTCGGGGTCACGTGACCTGGGGGCCACGTGGCCTCGAGGGTCACGTGACCTGGGGGGTCACGTGACCTCGGGGGCCACGTGGCCTAGGGGGTCACGTGACCTCCGGGGAGGGGGTCACGTGACCTCGGGGGTCACGTGACCCTGGGGTCACGTGACCTTGGGGGTCACGTGACCTTGGGGGTCACGTGACCTTGGGGTGACCTTGAGGTTACGCCGACGCCAACGGCGACGCCGACGGCGACGCCGCTCAAGCCAGAAACGGGCGCCTAAGAGCTGCGCTCTAAAACATTTGTAAAGTGAAGGAAAAAGACATGCATCTCTAACATGCTTGGTTGGAACAGCGCGGATATACAGTCAGACATACACAGGCACAGAAGAAACACACTCGCAGCGCTGACTCAACAACTCAGTGATATATTCATTCTTTCTCAAATCGTAATCTTCTTCTCCTTCGGCGTTAAAGAGAACATTTAAACTTTTTGAGCACCAGAAACCTAAAAAGCCAATAAACATTAATATATAAATAAATAACAAATAAAAGACAACTAAAAATAAAATTAGAAATAAATTTAAAATAAACAAATAAAAATAATAAAACTTTCTATCACTATTGGTGCTTTAATTCTATCTCGAGATAATCCAATTCTTTCTCTGATAAAGCTAAGGATGGGGCACTCATGCGTTGCTTCTCCAACCTGGCTATTTTTTCAGCTTCAATGATTTTTCGTGTCAGCTGATTACCACTTCTGGCAATAACACAGCAGTTTCTCAAGTTTGCTGAGCATCCGCAGTCCCTGCCATGGATGCCTAGGTTACCTGAGATTACTCTGTTTATGTTATAGTAGTGATGTTCTCGAAACCGGTCATTCAGACATCTCCCGGTTTGCCCGGCATACTGTTTACCTCGTGAGAGGGAATTGCCTAAACCACCCCTTAAGAGCACGGAACAAAACGGGTGTTACGTTTTTTTGATACAGCATAAGGTTCTATCGCAGGATCAATGAACTTTCTACATAGTCTAAAGAGCCTGTATGGCGCAAAGAACACTGCGTTGATGTTTACTCGGTTGCCTCTACACGAACTCAACTCTCCTACGTCACGCCGCGGTGGTGGCGCCTCGGGCGCACTTCCGGTCTGGGGCGGTGGGCAGAAGTCGCCGTGCGAGACATGCATTCCTGTGTTCCTTTGGAAGAAACCAGACAAAAAACCTGCCTTCTCGTCAAAATGCTGCGACGGGGCTGTACCAAGAGAGTCTGGAAAGGTTTGAAGATCAGTTTTCATGTGTTTCTGCCCCCTCCGTTCGTCCGAGAACGTGGATAGTAGCCGTCAAAAGGGCAAACCAGACGCTGTCGAACTACGATTGCTTGTGCGGGCAACAACTTTGTGGTCGCCAGATGTATTTGCTTTGTTCCAACATGAACGAGAGAAAACCGCCAAGTTGTCCGGACCACCCACGGGTTCAGTGCGTCTTCAAATTCACACGGCCGCCTGATCGTTCGAACTTTCGTCTGCTCTTTCAAACTTGTCTGCTTTTTGTCGTCTGCTCGTTCAAACAATAGCGGCCCGTAGACCAAACTCTGACCCGGTGATTGCAATAAGAAGTAATTGCAGGCCTCAAAAGACTTAGGTAGGCTCGGTGTAAACAGTAGATATAAGATGTTGATCATTGGTACCAATGGCCATCACCGACTTGTTACGCTTGGTCTGTTCCCGCTTCCGATTTTCAGTATCGACGTCGATCATCGCCGCTACCTTCTGCACGTTTTGCAGCACGAGCGACGCCGCGACCGAAAATAGCTAGAAAAATCTCATCGTGGTTTTGGCGTCCATTCTGCGGCGTTCATGCGAATGAATCGCCGCTCGTCAAATTATTTACGCAAAGTTTAGCGGCGTAACGAGCCTTGATAATTTCGCTCAGGCGATTAAAGTGGTAATACATTGCTATGAGGACGTAGAATCGACAATTCCAACGCGAAAAAGAGTATGCAGACTCACACAGACGCCGACAACGTGACATTCCAATGGTTTGTTGACGCGGGACGCAATGCTTCTTGCCCGTACTCCATTGCGCATGCGTTCGAACTGTCGTCTGCTCTTTCAAACTTGTCTGCTTTTTCTCGTCAGCTCGTTCAAACGACAGCGGCCCGTAAACCAAACGTTGACCCGGTAATTGCGATAAGAACTAAGTGCAGGCCTCAAAACACTTTTGAAGGTTGGTTGAGGTAAGTAGGCTAAGTGTAAACAGTAGATACAAGAAGGTGTTGATCATTGGTACCAGTGGCCATCACCGACTTGTAATGCCCGATTCTACTTGCGGCTTTCAGTATCGACGTCCACCATCTCAGCTACGGTCCACGCTTTTGCAGCCCGAGCGACGTCGCGACTGAAAATAGCGAGCAGAATCTCTTCGTGGGAGTCAGGCTTTAGCGCCCATTCTGCATGCGGCGTCCGCGTGAAATGTATCGCCGCACGTCACATTATTCACGCAAAGTTTTGCCTCGTTAATTTTGCTGAAGCCGCTCAAGTAGTCAGACATTGTTAGGAGGACGTAGAATCAACAATTCCAACGCGAAAAAGAGCACGGGGACTCCCACCGACGCCGACAACAACGCAATTCAATGGTTTGTTTATGGGCGACGGCGGGCTTCTTGCGCACCATCCACCGCGCATGCGCGGCGCCGGTGGCGTCCGCTAGGGGCGCTCCGGTTTGTTTGTAAACATGAGTTGGTTTTATATGTTTAAGATCATGATAAATATGGTGAATATAAGGCACAAGTGTTGGCCTTTGGATAGGCAACCGCGTGAACATCAACGTAGTGTTCTCTGCGCCATACAAGCTCTCTAGTTTATGTAAAAATGCCAATTCATCCTCCGATAGAACCTTGGGTTGTATAAAAAGCATTACACCAGTTTTGTTTCGTGCTCTGAAAGGGTGGTTATAGAACTTCCCTCAAATGCGGTAAACAGTATGTCGGGCAAACCGGAGGTGTCAGAATGACCGGTTACGTGAGCATCACTATTACATAAATAGAGTAATCTCAGGTAACCTAGGCATTCATTGCCGGGACTGCAGGTGCTCAGCAGACTTGAGGAACTGCGCTGTTATTGCAAGAAGTGGTAATCAGCTGACACGAAAAATTATCGAAGTTTAAAAAATATCCAGGTTGGACAAGCAATGTGTCAGTGGCCCATCCTTAGCTTTACCAAAGAAAGAATTGGATTATCTGGAGATAAGAAAGTACCAATAGTGATGGTAACTTTTTATTATATTTTTTAGCTTTTATGTATCACAACTAATTTAAATATTTTTAAATTTATTTAAAAAATAATTATTTAAATGTTTTATATTTTACATTTATAATAATTATTAATTTCTTTTTAGTTGTAATTCATTTATTTATTTATTATTTATACATTCATGTTTATTGGCATTTCGGTTTCTGGTGTTTAAAAATTTACGATGTTCTCTTTAAAGGCGAAGGAGAAGAAGATGACGATTTGAGAAAGAAGAAATGTATCACTCAGTTGTTAGTCATCGCTGCGAGTCTGTTTCTTTCTTCTGTGTCTTTGTGTGTAACTGTATATCCGCGCTGTTCCATTCAAGCATGAATTAGCAACTGGCCTAAGTCTCCACATTATCACGCACAATATCTGTATAACATCCTAGAATCCCTCACAGCTCAAAAAATTTAGGTGTGGCGAGTCACGATATTCTTATTACTAGTGAAGCGCCTGAAAAACGAGGACACGAGGAAGACGAGACACGACCAAGCGCTAACTTACAACTGCGTCTCGTCTTCCACGTGTTTTTCTTGTTTATGGGCTTCACATGTTAAACATGCACCAACTAGACGCCACCCATCCATTTTGCTTCTAATTACTACTCCGCAACCAATGAGGTTCTTCTGATAAGAACTTCGAAGGTCGAAATGACGAATCAAGAGGCATAGAACGTAATAAGCCAAGCCTTGAGTTTCTTAGCCTTTACATGACTCTAGAAAAGAATGTAAAGAAAATTAAATGTTTTTTTTTCTTAGTTGGATGGCTTAGTTGATTTCGGGTGCCCGCCGTGTTTGTCTTTTCCACGGAGCCAACAGATGGGATTTTTCTCGATCTATAGCTGTTGGTTTTTCCTTGCACTTCCGAGCTTATCCTTGGGGAGCAGAACTCAATACTTGTTGCGGTTTTCCCCTTTGGGAGTACCACGGATAAAATCACAGTTGTCTGTTTGTCCGTATAGAGCGACGTGTTTGATTGACTCAAGTGCTAACACGCTTTGCCCTCAGTAAAGTCCATACCATCGGCGCCGTCTCAAAAGTGGCAGGATCTCCGATCGGACTCCGCGCTGTCGCAATAGACGGAATCACGGAAAATGGAAGAGCCTCAAATAGAGTTCGCTTAGACGGAAGCTTGTGCGAATTTGTCTTTCGTCTTGAGGTTGTGTTTGTTCCGTTGTGTGTCTGTTGTCTTGTCCTCGTCGCATACTTTGTGTCCCCAACAAATATCAAATAGAGCTCCTTGGAGAAAAGACCTCACCCGACGAGAGCCCCCGGTTGTTCTTTAGAGCCAGCCCTTATGGCCTGATTGAATGGACGCGGCCTGGATGTCGGTAGTAGGTTCGCTCCCCGGAGGAGCGAACGCGACCAAATGTCAAGGTCCCGAAAAATGCGTCTGAGGTAAATCACCGGTAGGGCCACGGAGAGCCGTCCATGAAGTAATACGACTTCGCCTAGAATCCGGAACGCGCACCGACATGGCGACGCCCCACGGCCTGCCTGAGCTAGGTCTAGATAGGGATGCGTGGAACACGTGGTTCCCACATCGTTTACGAGCATAAGGCCGCTTGGCCGTTCGTTTCCAGAGGGGAGTATTTGTGAACAATGCTTTGTCAAAGTTGCTCTTTTTTATGTTTGCTTCTATAGTCCAAGATAGGTACGAAGTGTGTCTCTATGACCTTACCCTTGACAGAGGGTGCTTGGCTCGGAGGCTCGAGCGCCACGTTAGGAGTGTTAGTTAACCCGCTTTATATTATAATGGTTCCGGGCCGCCCTAGTCTACATAAGGGACAGTTTCGGCGGGAAGAAACACAGTGAGAGGGGCCTGTCAGGCCGGCTTTCTTTTTGCCATCCCGCTCGTAAGGCTCGAGAGTTTGAAGCTTTTGAATTTTGTAGAACCATCTTCAGTTTTTGCTTTTTCGGTGTCTTCACGTTTTGTGGTGACCTTCAGGTGAGCCTTTGACTTCGAGCGTCGGATTTCCCATTTCGAGAGCATGTGTTCGTGTGCGGCTTTGCGTCGCCCGCCGATCAACCGGTCAATGACTCATACAGTGCTACGGCCAGTGGCGTAGCCAGGAAGTTCTTTCAGGGATGTTTTTCGTTGCTCGACCCGTTCAAAATGTAAAAAAAAACGAGAGGAAAAGAAACTGCACAAACACAACTTTAGTCACTATTTTCCTGTTTCTTAGAAGGCAAAAGTGCAACCTTTTTTGCCACATCTCGTTTGTTCAATCTTTAAAGACGTAAACGTTAATAATGAGCAACAAAACACGGAATCATAAAATATAATATTGGGCTTCGAACAAAAAAGTCCAGACACGTCCATAAAATATTCCGGTGCGTACACTTCTCTGCGGGACACTCGGGTATCCAATGACTAAAAAACTACGGAAGAGTACCAGAGAATAGTAAAGTTTCAAATATGAATAAACATAAAAACTGCATTGCGCACTGGGGCAATGAGCAAGTGAACCGTGACGTTCATTGTTCCTGCGCGGGTGACATTTTTCAGAAGTGATCATGCTAGTGTCATGCTTTGGGTTCTTTCCGTTCTTCGGTGTCGTTATACGAGAAAAGGACTGAAAAAAGTGCCGTTTTTTTATTTTGTGGGGTCTAAACATTTAGTAGAAGCCGACGTCGGTCGATGCAAAGAAGCGAGAGGACACTTTCGTGGCTAACTTGGATGTTCCGGTGAATGTTCAGAGGCGCAACCCCTACGAAGAGCTCCTGGGACGTTAAAGCTCTCAGGTATGACTTGAGTCTTCGGATTCTCGAGAAGGAATGTCCCTTTTCAGCGCTGCTAACGGGCGTGGTGGCCAGGATTTGCAGCAGGCGTGTGAACGGCCCAAGTAAGACCGAGAGAGACAAAACCGGTTTTAAGCTCTTACGACGCCTTAGGACCATTTCCGCAGCGTCGCATCCAGTCCTAAGACGTTGAAACGCTCTAAAAAAAGGGTGTAAAAAGGTGTATTGTTACACCTTTGTCCCATATAATACACCCCAAAACTTCAATTCGACGTACAGCGCCCTATAGTCGAACAGACGGCCCCAAATTTTACGAGGGGCTTGATAGCCGTGTGGTACAACTTATTAAAATAGCAAATGTACGTGTTACTGACTACAAAAAAAATAATCGGGGTTTTCTTGCCACTATTGTAAAAACTCAGTGTTTTCTTGTATGGTCTTTGATACGTACTTTAGCTATTTAAAAAGTTATATCGCACCGTTATCAAGCGCCTCGTAAAATTTGGGGCCGACTATTCGACTAACGGACGCTGTGCGTCGAAATGAAGTTTTGGGGTGTATTATATGGGAGAAAAGGGTGTAAGGTGATATCCTTTTTTTTTAGAGTTAATAGGCTTAAACCCGGTCTTGTCTCTCTCGGTCGAGCTCGGTTACAAATGTGTGAACGAGACCTTAAGGCTCGTTCAGATATATGCGACCGAGTACGACCGAGAAAGACAAGACCGGTTTTTCAGCCCCTTGCGACATCTTAGGACCAGCTCCGCTGCAGCGCATCCGGTCGTAAGACGACACAAGAGGATTATAAACCGGTCTGGTCTCTCTCGGTCTTACTCGGTCGCAAGAGTGTGAACGGGCCTTTAGGATACAAGGCCTCCGGGAAAAGGCAATTAAGTTGCCTGTACCGCTGAGGCGTACAGGAAGTTGCCTGTACCGCGCTAAGCGGTGCGGTCCTTCCACACCTGTGTCCAAACCAGAACTTCGCCAAGCAGTTTATTGAACGAAACGAATGCTCCGCACAGGCTGAAGCTTTGCTCGAAGTCGAGGCTTACGGCATAAAGACCGACGTCGTTGTCCACAACATCGCTCTCACCTAGAGAGGAGGTTGCTGCCAGACATGAATCTGCCGACTCTGTTGGAGACCTTGATGACACGCTTGAAGTTGTAGGTCAATAATCATCCTTGAAAGAAGCGTGAGGCGACAGCTTGGCTATTGAACACATTACTTTCACGACTCACGTGATGAACGGAAGATTATAAACATTACCCACTGCAGCGATTAAAAAAGTCAACTAGGTACACTTTGAAACCAAGTGACAATAACCATTCCAAAGATGCTTCAACGATGCTGCCACTTTTCTCTCTCGCTTCTTTTTTTGTTTTGCTTTTTTTATTAAGGGGATGTTATTTTCTTTCAGATTTTGGTTGGTGTATTCCTGAAACTAACGGTGTGCAGGCTAGTAAACTCTAAAAAAGTGAAGAAAGGACGAAAACAAGAAGAAAAAAAAACCAGAACTAATTGATATTTCGTTGTCCTGTTTTCATTGTAGGGTTTGCTGCCCTCAATTTGTCGTCGAGTCCTTGAGATTCAAAGGGTAGGGGACTTTAGTAGAGCCTCCGGCATTCTCCGAGGCGAGGGCAGCGTCCATCGAGGTCAGGATGTCGCGGCTCTTGTGACATCAGGAGCTGAGTCATTAATTCGCTACTGCGAGCCTGAAGAAAGCCTTCGGTTGCACAGCCAAGTTTGGCGAGAGCTCTTTGAGAGCCGGAGCCGGACTTGCGTTTTTCACGCGCTCCACGGACAGTGTCGTCATCTTCGTTTTGCTTTGGAATGTTGTGGGCACGGCCTCTCGCCGTAGTGGGTTGTCGAACAGAAACAGAAACATATATGTTTTTTATTGCCTTGAGAAAACAACAAAAACGCAAAAAACTGACACCGGAAAGGGGAATGGGGGAAAGAGAGAAATGTCCAAACTTCGGCGGGTGTTTCGACCCTTGAAGACCCCCTGGCTACGCCACTGGCTACGGCAACCTTGATCCTTGGACTCTGAACTTCGGTGAGCTTGAAATTTCGTTCTGGATTTGTCATCGGGGAGTTCGGAATTTATTTTCCCTTTGTTTTAGTTATGCGCCAGCGAACAATGGCTCCCGGATGTATTTGAGCCACGAGAGAGCTATTGTTTTTAAACGTTTTGATTTTGGAGCGTTCTTTTGTTCTTCGTGACCGTGGTGCCCGAATGATCGTTCAGTTTTATATCGAGTTTAGCATTGTTTAGCGTTCAGTCAGCCGGATGGTTAACGTCGCCGTACGCCGCTGTTCAACACAATACGACATTTCTATTTTTTTTTTATATTAGCCTTGCGTGTCCTCTCATCATCTTGTGACTTTACACCAGCCGTTGGCCTTCCGCATTCCACCTGTCCTAATGTAACATTCCCTTTCTTTTAATTACCTTATCAGTTTTATAAATAAACTAGAACTTAATGTTTACTAATTATCCCCAATACGTGACCAACAGCCTGAATTAATCTAGAGGTAGGCAACATTTTCTGTCTCTTAAAATGGGCCAGGGTAGGGAACACTGACAAAGCTGGAGGTAGTAATGGGCCAAAATATTATTTATTGATAACTTAAAAAGGCCTGGCAACGGCGTGGCCAAGGGGAGCGTGGTGGGCGTAGGTGAAAGGGGCAGCGTGAACCACTGGGGCTCCAAGGGTAGCACGCACAGCCACTGGGGCTGGGTGGACAGCCTTGACGACGACTGGGTGTGGGCCCTCAACAGCGGAAGAAAAGAACGGAGCATCGGCTGGGACCGAGGTCTTGGTGCCTGGCTCGTTGGTCTCGACAGTGGGGTGGAAGCCGGTGGCGTCGGCAACGTACTTCACAACACGGCTGACACCGAAGGCATCGACGTAGCTGTAGGAGCCGACCTTGTTGTTGAACTCATCTCCGGTCTCCTGGCGGGTCATGCGGGTGCCGAATCCGTCGACGTTGTCGTAGCCAAAGCTGTATGGCTGTGGTGGCTGCAATGTAAGAAATGGGAGCCATAACTATAAGTCTTCAATTCCTATGTGCTCAAATCCTTGAATATTGTATTGCATCAAGACGGTTTTCACAATTTTGTGCGACGCGATCTAGAATGATGAACAATCGTTTTCATTAAAAAAACACAAAAAAGCGTTAGTTGTATAAATAGAAGGCTATTTTGTGCAATATTTATACTCTTACAATAAATAGTAGGCAATTTTTGTTACTCATGTTTCATTAATCTGAGTGGTTCATTGTTTTGTGGTAATGTGAGTTTCTTGCCAACTGCTTGAATTTTTCAATTGATGCTGTTCGGATAGTGCGTTGATAAAACACTTGGGGATCATAAAGTTATGTTTTAGTTCTTTAATTTGAAAAAAATATCGACAGCCAAAGAAGCCTACGCCGAAACTAAATGAAGATATTTAATTGTTTTAACGTTTCCGTCGATTCCACGACCCCAATTATTGGTAATTCTAACAGGTGCTGCTTCGTTTGAAGAGTCTAGGCTTCAACATTACGACCTAATAATGAACTCTTCAAACGTAAAAACAACAACTAATATTTAAGCTCTTTTTCCGTGGCGGAAAGTGGAAATGAACGAGCGTCTGAAAGAGTGGAGTCTAAATTATTTCTTGTGAGAAAGTGAAACGTTATTACAGAAACGGGATTCTGAAGTATTTCTTTGAGTGTTTACATTTAAATTATCTACACTAGGCAGCAATATATGTTCTGGCCGAAAATAGATGTTTGGGCCCGCAAGCTGCTATTTTGACCTTCCGTGAAACCCACTAAAATTAGTTTGCTCTTTGATGGGTTCACTTTCTTTCTTTTTATGCTTTTATTTTTCTAGTTGTTAGTTGTTTTATACTGACTAATAAAATGGTTTATGTGATTTTTTTTATAACAGTCCTTTCCTTTTTGAGGTTTGGGGAGGAGAGGGGGGGGAGGTTGTGTAAGGTAAAATACATTGTGCGATCCCATTCGGTGCTCAGCATGTCTAAATAAACGTAGTGCATTTCTATTGTTCGGAGTAATTTCGTAGCTTATCATTCAAATAGAAATAGACTGCCGTTTCTTCATAAACAATAGGGACATAACTTCTGAGAAAACTAACCCAGTTGCCTTGATGCAGCAAGGTAGGTCTACACGTGGGATGACCCAAGGGTTTCATGCCTTCGCGGAAGCATACACCCAGTTCCGTAAGATCCTGAACCAAATGTATCCAAAGTGCATCATGTACTAGTAATAACACAAAATCTAAACAAAAGACGGAAGAAAGTTTAACGATACACAGTAGTTATTTTTCGATCCTACAGCGCGATCGTTCGCTCCACGTGCTCCGAGCTGTAGTGCTATATTTGAAGGCAAACTTCTGTGACAATGCAGTAAAAATACGGTACCGCGTGCTGGCGCGCCGATTAAAATTGAGCGCACTAACTTCTTCTTCCTTCTGAAATGATAAAAAAAAAGTTGTCCCAGGGTATAGGGCCATCGACATCCGACCCTCGATTTTTTCACCAAGTGTGTGCTGCCACTGCATGATATCGCTGATAAGCACGCAGTTTTCTGTTTTGATCAGATATCCATGGCTTTCTGTCTAGCTTTCCATTAGTTTACCTTACATTGTGCGCGTATACCTATTTTGTGTTTACATAATATTACAATCAATTTGCATATACTTAAAGTATCTTGATTTGTTACATCTATATTGAAAAGTATATTAATCGGTAGACTAAAAAAGGCGTTTTGTGGAACCGCCCAAATCGGTACACTAAATTTAAAATGTGAGGCAAGAACTCTCCACTACTTACATGTTCCACAACAACGCCGCAGGCGACGTAGGCGAACAGGCAGCACACGAGAACCTAAACACAACAAAATCACCGTTATATCGAGGCTCTGCAGCTGAGAACGGGAAAATGTCTACTATAAATGCCGTTTTCGTACCTTGGAGAACATGGTGAATGCTTTTCCGCTTGTTGCAAAGTGGAATCGGTGGTGAGCTGAAAATATGGGACGGCTTATATACCCTGCGCTTGCATTCCTCACGCGCCTTATAGAGGAGTGGCCGATCTCACCAGCCAATCATTGATTGCCAAAACTAATTGATGGCATCTGATCGTGGTAGAACATGAAATGCTGGAAAGCGAAGGAATGCGGGTTTCATGCTTGTTCACGTGTTCAGACGAGCCTAAGAAATGCGGAAGATGGAGATATCAAACGGCCTCGGCAGCAACAACAGCTTCCTTCTTTTTGCTTTAAGTCCCAAGTTTTGGCTTATCATTTTTACGTTGATGTGTGCAACTGCTGTCGTTGCTTTCACTTAAAATTATTCTACTAAAATATATTCTATGCTACATAGGATATTACAAATGAAGCTGTAGATATAATAAGCCATAAATGCGAAAATTCATATCTGAATAGTATTCGAGCTTACCAATGGCAACGGTGGTTGCCGAGTAATATGAATCTGCAGACGTATATTTTTTGATAAATATATGCTTCTTTATAAAGTAAATGTGAAATTTCGAAACAACAAAATAGGCAACGTTAATCTTGTTATGATACGATTTTGATTCATTTTACTTACATCGCATGTGGTATTATTGTCTTCAATAAAATATTCGGCGCTTTTTTTTTCGAGAACGGATATGCGCCTACATTATATTAGTTCATCATATTAGTATTAACCACCGAATTATTTTTCTGTATGCATCCTTTACAAAGTAACTTTGACAACGACTCCCGAAGTCCGTGTGCATCTGCACACATAGTGGTTTCACGTGGCGCAATACCGGCTCGAAATTATGAACTTTCTCCGTATCTCTTTTTATGCGCGGAGGCTGTTTTTTTCTTTTTTTGGAGCAGGGATCGTGGATTCCTTCTTCTTTTACCTGGCTGCAATGATTGACGCGCGTTTAGCATGGTAGCTTTAGACGGACTTTGACATGGGACCATTAACTGGTACTTGACTTTTATAAGCACCGGTCTTTATTCGACTTAAGACGAGCCAAGACTAAAAAGACGACCTCCCGGCGGTCATGAAGGCCCCAGAATAAATGCCGCCGGAATGACTCCAAACGAATACAAATCAGAAGGTGCTTGACGTAATGCGGTCCAGATATGTCCCCGAGAGTACTTTCTTAGTTTTGTCGTTGACCGAGCCAGTCGTCGTGCTTCCGCGTTTTCCGAACATCAAAAACGGCGCAAACAACTAAGCGTGTGACGGTAAACAAATGGCGAAAATGTCGCACTATGTTCATGTCACATGGCGGAACGTAACTTACCAGAAAAGACAAGGCGTTTTGTAGGAACGTCCCTATAGTTCCCCGAAAGGAAGGACCGGAATTCATTCATCGTTTACGTTTTAGTCGATAGGCTCATCGACCAAATATTTTTTTAACGTGATGATGACAACCTCTGTAAAGAATTAAAGACCAAAGCCTGATAAAGGGCGATGGTTCATGGTTCAGCTGCCTTGCGCAATACTACTAAATTGTAAAATATTTACAACAAAATATATTGTTTTATGTTATGGGGTGTAAACTACACCGCGTTCTATATTGAACATACCGGGCGGTTAACACTTTACTGTACAGTAAGCAACCTCGTTGCCAGGTGTCATGCGTATGTCTCCATGGCACGAGACGTGTAACTGGAACAAAATATAAAGACAAATTACATCAAAGTTTTATATTGGTATTATAGTTGTTTTTCATATTATTCTAGAAAACAATAAACTCGCAAACGACCTACTTTTTCATACTGAGCGGCATAAGTGTCCGGATTTCATACCACTGAACAAACAGCTAAGCCTTCATGGTACAAGGTTTCTGGGAGTCAATAGGCGTGTTTAGTAATATGTTATTTTATTGTTTAAAGAAACCAAACTACAATATGCTTGGAAACGTTCTGTTAGTGGGCTTGTTTGCTGAGTCCACGTCAGCATTTGTCATTCAAAGGGAAAAGCACAGTCTGAAAAATCAGGACGAAAATAAGCAAACTATCAATGTCGTGCTTAAGTTTTGTATCACTCACTTCTACGATTGAGAAGGACGAAACAAAATTGTCGAATTTGTTTTCTTGGGGGAAAACCCGCTACGGCTAGCACGTTAGGGCTTTTCTTTATTCTTTATTTTTTTTATTCAGTAATTACCCCGCAGTGCCCAAGGGCGTTACAGCAGGGGGGTTTACAAGGATGAAAATAACACATTTTCAATGAAACAGTACACTTCCTCTTCAGACAGTCGATTCCACTGTATAATCGTTCGAACAAAAAGGAATTTCCAAACATGCATGTCCTAGCGCAGTATTCTCTTACTTTAAGACTATGCTCATTACGGCTAGAGACATAATATGGTTGTTTTAAGTAAGTTTTGCTTCTTATTTCTGTTTTTTTTAGCTATTGAGAACAAGAAGTTGTTCTCGACGTACGGGAAGTGGTTCCCACTTTAACATTTTTTTTTATTTTCTGTACAGCTTTCTTTCTTCCTGTATCGTCCGGAGAATGAACCTATCCGCCTTGTTTTGTATTTTCTCCAGCTTATCAATCAACGTTTTCTGGGCTGGGTCCCAGACAGCATTTTCATACTCTAAAATGGGTCTAACACATGTTCAATAAGCAGTTGTCTTTAGGTTAGGTTGTGAACATTTCAAGTTCCGTTAAAAGAAATGCATTGCCCTGCCAGCTTTTAGAACTACTTCTTCTATGTGGGCATTCCACAAGTCAATAGTCAATATAAGTCAATATCAAAGGAGCTCACGTACAAATATTTGTACGTGAGCTCCTTTGATATTGACTCATTATTTATAAAACCATTAAACAACCCTCTTTAGGTCGATTTTGTGTCACTCAATCGTAGAACTGAGTGACACAAAACCTATGCACGGCATTGAATGTCGGGGATACCCCACCCACAAAGACGACAAGCGCCGTGATGATGCATTGGCGCAGCTTAGCTGACCCGAAACGTTGCGTTGGCTAAAGGCTCATTCACACATTTGCGTCGAAAGCGTTGCGCTGCGTCGCTTCGTGCAACGCAGCGGCTCCCTATTGGCTCGTCGTAAGGACCTTCGTTAATACGCAAGCAGTCTTAACGAAGTCAGACGCAGTCAACCGTTGCTGTGTGAACGAGCCTTAAATGGGCACTGAAGACATTTTTGAAAAAGGTCGTTTTTGATCTTATATTGTTTAAAATGAGTTAGTTTTCACATTTACCAAGTTCTATATCACAAAACCGCCTGTTCATCTCAGGGCAAGAAACAAACGTGTGGACTATTTTTTTCTTGCGGGCTACACTGCCTGGACCAATGAAAGCCCTACAATACGTGGAGATTCCGAATGATTTTATTATAACTCGTTTCGAAGAGAGTCTGGTAGGTACGCATTCGGATAAAACTCCTCTTTTTTCTGCGGACGAAGCCATCGCCTGCAACTCGGCGACAAGCGCCCATCGTCGATCACTTCACTCGGAAGAAAATTCTTCCCAAAAAGGGCGTGTCGCGATCTTTGAACACGCTGTCAACGAGGAAATCAGCTACGCACAATTTTGATTTTGGGATTGTTGGGATGCTTAGAGCGTCTAGATTGAGTTGTCACCACAAATGAACGATCTCAGAATCGCCTTCAGTGCCCCTTTAAGCTCGGATTTTTAAGTGAAACAAAATATAGATAATTGAATAGCAAAAATAAAAAAAAAGAGTTTGGATGTTTCTGCTCGATAAGCTTGATTGTGATTTTTATTTTTAGATCTATCCTTAGATTTAGAATATTTCGTATTTAATAATTTATAAAACTTTTATTAAAAGGCCATAAATTACAGAGCAGTGGAAATGTCTGCGGTGGCGTCAAGGCCTGGAAGATGGCCCGAGAGGGTGAAATATGAGCCTCTTCACCTGTGTCACAGATATAGTATACGAGTTTGCAGATGATTTTGTTTTATTTGGTGCAGGTTTTTCGGGGAAGGCCTTCAGCTTAAAGGCCGTTGACTCCGTAGGCCAGGGTTCGACGATGCTGGACAGCTTTGGTATGAGAAAGGGTTAGCTGACTTACACTTTGATATTGAATGGTAAAGATTGGTGCGCCACTGAGGGTGCTGCTGTGGCTGCTTGCAGAACGTGCAACGTGGAGGCGGCCGTTTTAGCCATTTGGTCGAATCAGGCTACCGGAGCGCGGTACCGGCGCTGGATAAAGAATATGGCAAGAGATAAGCAGCGTGGACAATATTCATATTTTTAAAAGATTAAGCAAGTCAGAATTATTTGATTAAAAAGAAACTGGTTTTACTCCAATCAAGTTTCAATTTTATAAACCGTTGTTCCATAGATATTGATCATAGATTCAGACTGGCACCGCGGCATTGGTCTGTTTTTGTTTTAAAGTGTGCAAGGCCTCATTAATCTGTCTAATAAAGCAGGCGGAAATATCATTTTGAGTAAAACGGCTATACTGGAGGATGTAAGGTCAACTCAGACATGACGTAACACGTTACCAGTAATGAGTTAATTCTACCTAGTTATTTTTTGATAACACGTAGCGCATTTAGTTACTTTTTTAGAAAAGAAACGAGTAACGTATTTAGTAATTTTAAGGCCAAGTAAAGAGTGACAGTATTTCGTTAATTTTGAGGAGTAACGTGTACAGCACCGTTTAAACAGACTGGTTTTAATTTGTAGCCTAATTATGCGTCTATTGCGACAAATCTAGATGAGCTACCTGAAACACAACTAAACAGTATCACAATATAGCAATGTTCATCGCTGAACACTTCACTCGAACTCTACAGCTGGGCATGTCCTTCACATAGCGAACACAATAAGGTTCGTTGGGTGAACCTTCTAGAATCGTGTACAGACCGAATGTAAAGCCTAAAATTGATAACACACACAAAAAAATTTAATTTTGAATTTTAGAGGCAGAAAGAACAAAAGAGAGAGAAAATCCTAGACTAAGGCATACTCAAAGGGACGTGGAGGGGCGAACCACAAGAACAAGACAACTGGTGTGTTACATTTGGTCTCTCAAAATTTTCCTTCAGTCGGATGGGAACCCGCTGTCCACAATGAAGGTTCAGAGGCCAGATTCATAAAAAACCTCTTACCTACGACATCTTAGCTACGATGTTCGTAAAGTTACGATCATCGTAAGAGGAGGCAGGAACGGTATTCACAAACGTGTTCTTAAGTGAGAGGAGGAAAGTTACGACCTCTTACGGAGAAATGACGACTTCCGGTGTCTCGCCTTTTCCCGGATAGCGCGAGAGCTTGTTGTTGCTATGGCGACGGCGTCTTCGGCGACTCCAACAACCAATGAGCGCAGTTTCAAACACGTGCGCGTGTTTACAACGCCTACAACAACACACGTGCGTGTGAATATGTCGGAACCGGAGTGTAAAAAAGTGCGAATGCCAAATTTCTCGGAAGCGGAGATTACCGCTTTGGTCGACGGTTATGAAGACCACAAGCGAGCCATTGAGGCGAAATCAAGTGGCCCGCACGGCTCCTTAGCGAAGCAGCGTGCGTGGGCTATCATTACCGCGTCGCTGTTCGCGGTCTCCGGAGTCCGGAGGAGCGTCAACGAAGTAAAAAAGAAGTGGACGGATTACAAGAGCGCAAATAAAATCCGCGGTAAGGCTCGGTAGATTCTCTACTCAGTTTAACTATTTGAGTGTAGACGTACACGTGATTTACCACCTTGTTGCAATGTATAGGAGCTGCAGTCCGGCGCAGCCAGAATGCGACAGGTGGTGGCCCGGGAGAGCCGGAGCTGACGGACGCCGAGGAGCGGGTGATCGGCCTCCTCAGCGAAGCCTCCCTAGTAGGGATCGAAGGGGCCTTCGACATCGGAGCACGGCAGTTGGGTCAGTGCTAAATGTTCACCAATGCGCGAGGTAACCCGACCCCGACCCCCCCCCCCCTCGCACACACTGGGAGGCTTCACTATGTGGATGATGTCGAAGCAAGGCATGTAGTTGGGCTAGTTGGTGGTACGTTAGATTGGTGGAACAGCGCAAAAAAGACGTAGGACGAGGTCTGTGTGTTTCTTCGACCTCGTCCTACGTCTTTGCGCTGT
>JAZHYW010046509.1:0-11989 GCA_037355805.1 Ixodes ricinus
CAGGAGCCATTGTTCGCCGGCGCATAAATAAAACAAAGGAAATTAAATTCCGAACTGCCCGACAACAATCCTAGAGCGAAATTCTAAGACTCACCAAAGTTCAGGGTCCAAGGATCAGGCAGCCCTGGCACTGTCTGAGTCGTTGACTGGTTGATCGGCGGGCGACGCAAAGCCGCACGCAAACACACGCTCCCGAAATGGAAAATCAGGCGTTCGAAGTCAAAAGCACACCTGAAGGCAATCACACGCCACAAAAGGTGAAGAAACCGAAAACGCCGAAACTGAAGATGGCCCTCGAAATTCAGAAGCTTCAAACTCTCGAGTCTAACGAGCGGGATGACAAAAAGAGAGCCGCCCTGACAGGCCCCTCTCACTCTGTTTCTTCCCGCCGAAACTGCCCCTTATGTAGACTAGGGCGGCCCGGAACCATTGTAACATAAAGCGGCTTAACTAGCGCTCCTAATGTGTCCCTCGAGCCTCCGAGCCAAGCACCCCTGTCAAGGGTAAGGTCCTAGAGATACACTTCTTACCTGTCTTGCACTATAGAAGCAAACATAAAAAAGAGCAACCTCGACAAAGCATTGTTCACAAATACTCCTCTCTGGAAACGAGCGGCCAAGCGGCCTTATCCTCGTAAACGATGTGGGAACCACGTGTTCCCCGTATTCCTATTTAGGCCTAGCTCAGGCAGGCCGTGGAGCGTCGTCATGTCGGGCGCGTTCCGGATTCTAGGCGAAGTCGTATTGCTTCGTGGACGGCTCTCCCTCGCCCTATCGGTGATTTACCTTAGACGCATTTTTCGGGACCTTGCTATTTGGTCGCGTCCGCCCCTCCGGGCAGCGAACCTGCTACCGACAACCAGGGCGCGTCTATTCACGCGGCCACAAGGGCCGGCTCTAAAGAACGGCCGGGAGCTCTCGTCGGGTGAGGGCCTTGCTCCAAGGAGCTCTATTTGATTTTTCTAGGGGACACAAAGTATGAGACGAGGACAAGACAACAGACACACAACTGGACAAACACAACCTCAAGATGAATCACCAATTCGCACAAGCTTCCGTCTAAGCGAACTCTATTTGAAGCTCTTCCATTTTCCGTAATTCTGTCGATTGCGACAGCGAGGAGTCCGACCGGAGATGCTGACACATCGAGACAGCGCCGATACTTTGGACTTTATCGAGAGCAAAGCGTGTTGCACTTGAGTCAAAATAAACACGTCGCTCTATACCGAAAAACAGACAACTGTGATTTTATCCGTGGTACTCCCAAAGGGGAAAACCGCAACAAGCATCGAGCTTTGCTCGCCAAGGATAAGCTCGGAAGAGCAGGGAAACATCAGCAGCTATAGATCCAGAAAAATTCCATCTGATGGCTCCGTGGAAAAGACAAACACGGGGGGAACCCAAAACCAACTAAGCCATGCAATTAAAAAATAGCTACATTTTTTTTTGAAGTCATGTGAATGCTAAGAAACTCGAGGCTTGGCTTAGTACGTTCATGCTCCTTGATTCGTCATTTCGACCTTCGAAGTTTTTATCAGAAGAATCTCATTGATTGCGGAGTAGTAATAAGAAGTGAAATGGATAGGGGGCTAGTTGGTACATGTTTAACTTGTACCAACTATCCGAGACGCTGTTGTAAGTTAGCGCTTGGTCCTGTCTCGTCTTTCTCGTGTCCGCGTTTTTTAGGCACTTCACCAGTAATAAGAATATCGTGACTCGCCACACCCCGAACTTTTGTGCTGTCAGGGATTCTAGGATGTTACAGATATGAAGCGTGATAATGTGGAGACTTGGACCAGTTGGTAATCCATGCTTGGATGGAACAGCGCGGATATACAGTCACACCTACAGGCACACAAGAAGGAAACAGACTCGCAGTGCTGACTAACAACTCAATGATACATTGCGCCTTCCTCAAATCGTCATTTTCTTCTCCTTCACCTTCAAAGATACCATTTTAAATTTTTAAACACCAGAAACAAAAATGCCAATAATCATTAATAAACAAATAATAAATAAATAAAAAAATTGCAACCACAAATGAAATTAAAAATATATATAAATGTAAAACATGAAACTGTTAAATATTTATTTTTCAAATTAGTTAAACAAATTAAATGCATTTTTAATACATAAAAATAAAAATAAATATAAAATATAATAAGAAAGTTCCCATCACTATTGGTACTTTTCTTATCTCCAGATAATCCATTTCGTTCATTGATAGCGCTAAGGATGGGGCACTGACGCATGGCTTGGCCCAAAGTGGCTATTTTTTCAGCTTTGATAATTTCTCGTGTCAGCAGATTACCACTTCTGGCAATAACAGAGCAGTTTCTCAACTTTGCTGAGCACCTGCAGCCCCAGCAATGGATACCTAGATTACCTGAGATTACTCTGTTTATGTTATAGTGATGTTCTCATAACCGGTCATTCAGACACCTCCCGGTTTGCCTGAAATACTGTTTACCGCATGGTAGGAGAGTTCAATAACCATCCCTTCAGAGCACGAAACAAAACGGGTGTGATGCTTTTTTATACAACCTAAGATTCTATCGGAGGATGAATTGACTTTGACATAAACTAGAGAGCTTGTATGGAGCAGATAACACTACGCTGATGTTTACGCGGTTGCCTATCCAAAGGCCAGCGGTTGTGCCTTATATTCACCATATTTCACATGGTCTTAAACAGACTTAATAATAGTCTTTATTTTATGTGTCCACAAACAGCGCAGGGCCTTTTGTGTGGTACACAGGAAATGCCGTCAAGATAAAAAGTACAAGCACTGAGAAAACATAGCTATCCCAAAAAAGAACTCACAAAACAAACATAGAACACATAGCGACATCTGACAAGCAAGATAAAGTAAAAGAAAAAGAGGCACTGAAAATACAAATACAGCAACCCCAAGAGAAAGAAGAAAAAAACGCTTAAAATTGCAAACCACTGAGATTATGCAAACAATATATTCTCTAGATTACGCCGAAAAGTTGACTTGTCACTGAATATTTCTAGGAGCGACCAATCCAACTTGTTAAAATCATGCTGCATTCGTATTAGGGGAGACGTGTGGAAAAACGTGGATGGATAGAAAAGGTTGCGATTACGGCTCGAACGTGGTGGGGCGTGAAAACATACAACGCTTAACAAGACAGGACAATCTACAAGCCCATTGACAAGTTTGTGTAAAAACAAGATATCCCGACAACGTCGTCTGTCAAACAGAGTACATAAACCAAGTCTCTTGAGCAGCCGATCGTGATTATAATAAAACTTACGTCCAAAAAACGATCGAAAACGATGCGAATAAAACGCTTCTGTACACGCTCGATAGAGCAAGATGCTGTATCATTTATACAATTCCACACTATAGATGCAAACTCGAGTTTTGCGCGAATCAGACAACAGAATAAACGAACGATACATGCATAGGAAGAAAATTGTCTTGTGAAACGTGAAATTGCTCCCAATGTTCTAAGTGATGCGTTGCATGTGACCGACACGTGATGATTAAAATTCAATGCCTTATCTATAAAAACTCCAAGATCACGAGCAACACACACTCGTTTGATGACGACGCCATCTAAGATATAACTGCACGCAAGGGGCTTTCGCTTTCTAAGAGATTTCGGTTGCCTGTCTTAAACAGACAGGCAACCGAGTAACATCAACGTAGCATTCTCTGCGCCATACAAGCTCTCTAGTTTATGTAAAAAGTCTATTAAACCTACTATATAAACTTAGGAAACTTAGGTTGTATAAAAACATCACACTCGTTTTGTTCCGTGCACTTAAGGGGTGGTTTATGCAATTCCCCTCTCAAGAGGTAAACAGTATGCCGTGCAAACCGGAAGTGTCTGAATGACCGGTTACGAGAGCATCACTACTATAACATAAACAGAGTAATCTCAGGTAACCTAGGCATCCATTGCTGGGACTGCGGGTGCTCAGCAAACTTGAGAAACTGCTTTGTTATTGCCAGAAGTGCTAATCAGCAGACACGAGAAATTATCAAAGCTGAAAAAATAGCCAGGTTGGAGAGGCATTACGTCAGAGCCCCATCCTTAGCTTTATCAGAGAAATACTTGGATTATCTAAAAATAACATTAATATACTTATAGTGATGGGAATTTTAATTATTTAAAAAATATTTTTTTTAAAGTTTATTTTTAAATTTATTTTTAGTTGTCATTTATTTTTTTATTTATTTAATAATGTTTATTGCCTGTTTGGTTTAGGTGCTTAAAAATTTAAATGTTCTCTTTAACGCCGAAGGAGAAGAAGATGACGATTTGAGGAAGAAGAAATATATCACTGAGTTGTTAGTCAGCGCTGTGAGAGTGTTTCTTTCTTCTGTGCTTGTGTATGTGTTACTGTATATCCGCGCTGTTCCAACCAAGCACGTTACAGACAGGTATTTTTTCCTTCACTTTACAAATGTTTGTATAATATAGTTTAGTTACAAAAACGGAGCCGCGTCTTGCAAATACCGTAAAGCGTGCTTGTCACTTTGCCGTGTCGTTTTGTTTAATATTGCATTCACTTAGGGATGCCGCCAAGTAATGTGCTGGATAGGTGTTTTATATGACAAAACTAGTACAAAATCCTTAACCTAAAAATATGCGGTGTCATCCAAAAACCGGGTCATACCTTTCAGCGAGCCGTTTAGGAGAAGGGCCCTTACTTCTTTTAATCGTAATATAAATATGTTCTGAGTTTTGTAACGTCACAACACACACTACAACAAAAAATTGGCTGCTTAAGTTATTGATTTAAAGAGCATTGTAAACGCTATCATTGGCTATATCTTCCTTCTTTGTATGAACGTCTATACGAATATAAGAACGGCAAAGTGATTATTCTCAGGCAGGAGTGGCTGTTTGGTTATCGCTAAAAATTAAATTCCTATAATTTGAATGTGATGGCAATAATCAAACCGAGCTCCTTATTAAGTTAGATTAAAATAACTCTTTAAATAAAAGATACTAGTATATTTTATGTTGTACTACAATTACACATATTCGTAAATTTGTCTGACTTTTGTCAAAAAAACATTTCACATTCCAACAATCACAAAGCACACATTGTATTTTGTTAAATACTTCCCTCGTGCCGATTTCGTTGGTATGTTTGAGAGCGTGAATAAATTTTAAAGAGTTAAAACCTTGCTTATAATTGGGCGTGGTCACTCTCTTGCCTGGTGGCACATTATATTAAGCTGAAAGAAAAAGCACTGCATATATAAATTGGAATCCAAACCCATTTTATATTTTGTCTAATTTTTTAAGTGAGAGTAGACGCCTAACATTCTTGTTAGAAGCAATAAAAAAAACCAATGATAAGGAAATCACAGCACGCGCTCACCTTCTTTCCGAAAGAAATGTTTTGGCGTCCTGAAGCGTAGTCAACCGCCATTTATCGAGGGGAACGAGAGAATATATTCAATGACACTCTTTGATAAAGTCACAGACAAATGTAACAACGATAAATTGTTCAACTTGTTATTTAGTAATGCAAATATTTAATTAATAAAAGGACAGGGAAACTGACATTGTTAGAATAAAGACGCTCTATTCGAGTCTATTAAAAATTTTAGAAAACAACCAGGAAGGACGGTATGACAAACAGAACAAGAGGTTTCTTAAAATGACGTCTCTGTGTAAATATGAGTTTTGGGACTGCACTAATTTAAGAAAGTATGCAGAAGTAAACAAACATTAAATAGGCGAGGGCGTTCAGCCATGCAAGATCTTTTATTAGAACTGCTGCGGGCATCAAGGTACATATGCGTCCTTCCTTAGATTCTATGTAGTGCAGTCGACAGAATTTATACAACCTGTCATCGATGGTGCGTAATATGCCCATATTTTAACAAGCTTAATTAATGCAAACAATATTACTAGTCAGATAATAAGTGACGAAGATGCTCAACCTAAAAACCTGATTATTAGTAACCCTACGTGTCAGCATTACATTTTTAAACACATCACCATCGTTTTTTGTGTGTTTTTTTTACCTTTCATTTAAACTAGGAACACCCAACTCCGTCCATGATATTCTCGTTTTGAGCTTTCTGAGTTCTCAGACACTTAATTTCTCTACAAAATCAAAATTTAGCTCCATACTCATTAGCAGCCCCAGCGACAACATATCACTTTCCTAGCACATTGTAATTGAAGTGGCAGAGTTCAAAAGGAATAAAAAAATATTTCCTTAGTAACATAGTAGTTTCATGTCCGGAAGAGGGTTGTTCCTCAATGTTTAAAAATAAAATGTTCAGCATTGCAAGATACAAATGTCGCCCCAATGTAGGAGATATTGCCTTCATTGAGGATCGATTTTTGATTGCTCACAAGTAGGGCCATCGACTCGTCATTAATTGTTCAAACCCTGAGTTGGTCTACAAGGCAGATGTTTCATGGAGTCATTCTAGGATTTACTTGAAGAAAAAGTCAAGAAAGAGACATTCCACAATTAAGAAACTTTGAGTCTTTCCACTTTGGTGAGGAAGGAAGACCAGCGAAGCTGTAGTATAGTGGGAATGAAGTAATGGCCGGACGCAAGTCGACAAGCCAGAGTGGAAAGGCTAGAAAGGTTGCGCCATCTTTGAGCGACGGCGGCAAGCGCACAACCAGCAAACACAACACTCTGGACAACTACTGCCATCTATGAGCGACGGTGGCAACCAGAATTTCGTGTCGACATTTCTTTGCGGGGGACACGATCCTGGGGAAACTAGCCCTTAATAGCTCTTCTGCAAAAATGCTTCCACGAAGTTTTGTGGTATATTCATGTTGTATGCTCAATCCGCACCTGATAAAAGAGACGGAATTATATTTGTAGAAAACAATTTAGTCAAATGTGTATGATAGCGTTATATATCAAATACACAATTTAACACACGAGATATTGTCTTCTGCAACTTATGCGCCAAATAAAACACTAATATCGGAGGTCAAGCCGGTTCACACTTAGAATTAGCTAGGTTGCAGTTTGTCCTTTTAAGTGTAGTTTACACAAATGACTTGCCCGCATAAATTTAATTACGTACTCAGATCTGAGTTAAATATGGCTAATATAGGCGCGAAATCTAAGGTTAATAAGCATCGCATGAAGAAACAACAGAAGTTTTAAAAAGTCCACACAAAACTAAGATACCGTGCATTAAATTGCACGCCCTGCACGGTGCTCTTAAACTGTAGGGGCTGTACAAAATATAAATGTAATGAATTTTTTAGCTCAGTCCAACACGTGAACAAATATCTAAACCGCATTCCCTGGATATCTAGCTGTTGACGTCAAGTGGCAACCAGATATGCTCAGCATATATTATAGCACGCTTCACTTCAGTGATTGGTTTGTGAGATCAAACTACTTTTTTCAGGCGTGAATGGCATCCACTGAGGCGGGTATATAACCCGGGATATATTTTCGATTCACCATCGATTCCACTTCGCAAAACGAAAAGTACCGACCATGTTCTCTAAGGTGAAAAATATCACGTTTATTAACGCAGATCGGCTTAGTGTAAGATTCTGATCCCATGTTAACTCCCGCGTTAAAATGCCGTCCCTTAGTCGTACCCTCGAGAGAGAGAAAAAAAAAGATTACTTAAATGTGTTTTTTTATAAAGATAAAATATCAAATAAGAAAATATAAAAACCTGTATTCAGTATATAATTTTTATACGTTTCGATGTATTTACAGGACCAACGGAGTCAAAACTGTGTACGTTCTAGGAGGATGTTGCATCGAATAACAGTGCTCTTTTTCTTTTAGATTTTTGTGTGCTGCCTTTTCGCCTACGTCGCCTGCGGCGTTGTTGTGGAACACGTAAGTAGGCAGATTTATTAATACTAAGGAAACGTGTAAATGTAATGAACACGTTTATAATCAACGTAAGAAAGATATAGCAAGGTGGTGAGTTGGGTGAGTTAATGTGGATTGTAGATGGTGATAAAGAGGGCACAGGAGACAAAGACTCAATAAAACAAAAGCACTCAGGAAAATATATCTATTTTCTGTCTTCATTGTCGCTTAATCACGCCTTTTTCCAACATGAACAGTTAGCAACTAGCCTAATTCTTTTCATTCCCATGAATCTAAAAGAGAAACTGAAAGATTGATGTCAGTTTGAACGCGTTCTACGTTCGTCGACAGTGCAAGTCATAAAAATTAGTTTTGCCCCGCATTAAGTTTGAAGAACAAAAAACATTACACCGCTGAAGAAACTAGCAATTTACTGTATAAAAGTGCCAGAGTAAAATATCAATTTCCAACACATATTAGACAATATGCTGGTAAAAATGTAACAAATACTTTCCGCAGTACTAATTGGATTAAAACTGTGAGAGGTTAGGCGATGAGATTGCGTGGGGCCATCAGAACGTTGAGCTTTGATTGGATTGATTAGTGGGTAGACCAAAAGTTATAGCTGCATTTGTCTTAATTGAACTCGTCAAACGCGTTAGTACGTAACACGCCGGCGTGCGCACTATACTTCGTTTCACCTTCCATCCAGACGCAGCGGATGCTACGAGGAAACGGGACCAATCAAGCAGCGTCAAAAGTGCAAGTCACTAGGCTTGTTCTGTTTATGATTGGTTCAGCGATGAAAAACACAGACGGAACGATACGAACACCATGATGGTGCCCTTTTCGCGCTCTCTGATTCGTCATATAATCTCATAGCATCGGCTGCGTCTGGACGGAAGGTGAAACGAGTATGGGCTATCGGATTCGAACGCGTTCGACTTGTGCAGTGGAGACAAAGGCAGCCTTTGTCTCCAGGGCACTCGTCGAACGTGTTAGAATCGCGGAACGCTTGCTTCAGGTGCGCTTGGCTCTCGCATTCGAATCCCTTCGACGAGTGCATTTGAGACAAAGGCAGCAATCTCTAGGTCTACCCACTAATCATTCGAACTAGAGCTCGGCGTTCTGTCGTGGCCGCGTGCTCTCGTCTTCTCCTCTCCCTCAGGTTCTCGGATAATTGATTTTGCGTTTCTTCCTCATTATGTGAGTCTTCTCGGGCGCAATTGTGTTCAGTAAAACGGCGGGGATGATATTAGCATATATTAGGGGTAATTTAACAGGCAAGAGATAAATAACACATGATATGGTTTGGCTTATTTTGACCAAAATATTTTTTCCAGCAATTTGGCTCGGCTCAAATAGAAAAAAAAATAGCAGCTATAACCTGTCGCACTGTGATAAAAAAAGGGATAATATATCACGAGGTCTTCAATTTGGAAGGTACTAGACGCACGATACTGCGGAATATCAATAAACAAGTTTCGTGAGTATTCAACAGAATAACAGAAAATTTATTTTTACGGAAGGATATAAACATTCCTACAAAGATATGTGCCTGGAATTGGCTAATCACTACACCCAAAACTGTGTAAACAGTTTAAATGCGATGTAGAATTTAAGAACTTTAAGAAATGTATGCCATAATTGTTACGCCCCTTTCTCACCTCGCAGTCACCACAGCCATACAGCTTCGGCTACGATAACGTTGACGGATTCGGCACCCGCATGACCCGTCAGGAAACCGGAGATGAGTTCAACAACAAGGTCGGCTCCTACAGCTACGTCGATGCCTTCGGAGTCAGTCGTGTTGTGAAGTACGTTGCTGACGCCACAGGCTTCCACCCCACCGTGGAGACCAACGAGCCAGGCACCAAGACCTCGGTCCCAGCCGATGCTCCATTCTTTTCTTCCGCTGTTGAGGGCCCACACCCAGTCGTCGTGAAGGCTGTTCACCCAGCCCCAGTGGCTGTGCGTGCTGCCCTTGGCGCCCCAGTAGTTCACGCTGCCCCTTTCCCCTACGCCCACCACGCTCCTCTTAGCTATGCTGTTCCCAGGCCATTCTAAGTTACCAATAAATCATATCGCTGTCGCCTTGTAAAATGCAAGTTTTTGAGTCCTTCTATGATCACCTAGAACTATATGAGGAATGTGATCCGATAAAGAAATATTTATTGTGTTTCTAAGATCGTTACTGACTCCTGTGATTATGAATCTCTTGTCGGTCGCTTTTTATTTATGTTGACCTATTACTGCGGGCGGATTCTACAAAGTCAACCTTTGCCAATGTTCACTAACTAGAATGTCCCGTTATTTGTTTGCTAAAATGAAAGCTACAAACAAGGTTTATTATGAAAATACCATGAAGCAAAAAACGCCCTGAAACATTCAATAATCAATTTAATTAAATAATTAAGTCATTCATTCATTTCTTTATTTTGTGCTCATGAACAGCTTGACGCCTTAAAAATGATACACAGCAGATCGATGAGAGGTTAGTTAGAAACGCCAAAAAAGTTGGATTAAAAACATCGATATCTGCTACGCCCTTACAAGTGTTGAATGTGGGTCATGGGACTGGTTGGGATAATTTGGTTAACATGGAAAGTCGGAGAAATTCGCAAAAAAAGTCATGGAACAAATATTATTAGCTGATGTGTGATTAAGACAATCAATTATTCCATTGATATGTTTATACAGAAAAACTAGATTCTCGCCACGTAGTCTAGAAATCAGAAAGTAGGATAATGGCATCATTCCAAGAGTCTCGCATAACAATACCAAACACTACGACCAATATAACGAACTAAAAAATTCGAAACAAACGCTTCTGAACATTTTCTATCATATCTTGGTTGGTAAAACTAACACAATTCAAGACAACAGAGGGAAGCTCCAACTTGGACCAGATTAACGAGAGGTATAATTGTCAAAAATACACGTTGGCGTAGAGTACTCACCCGTAATTGTAGAGATGACGTGCAGCTAACGGAAAAAAATCATTTATAAGATCATTTCAACTATATCCATACGCAGTGTCAGCTTTCCCTTCATGGCATTAAAGCGCGCATACAGAAATAAAATATTGCTAAAGGGGCATTAGAAATTGGGCGTTCATACAGTAAAACAAATAGAGAGATTCATCTGCCTAAATGTTGCAGTATAATAAAATTGCGGCATGTTTATTTGCAGAGCAGCTAAAAATAGAAAGAAAAGGCTTACACCAACAATTAAAAGTACATCTGATATATTTATAATTTTACCTAATTTGTAATAAACGTGTCCTGTTGTATAGATACACAAAATGAAGTATTGTAACTAACATTGACTATATTCCAAAGTTGTTCTATGGCCGTTGGTTCTGGTGCCTGCTGGCTGTGAACGTCTCTGTAAATACTGCAATGGGAAGGTGTAATGCAACATCTGGGTAGCTTCTACTCTATCAGTCATTGAACGAAACTAACATGAGGTTAGAAATTACGTATAACCTTGACATAATCTCGTTTTCTGGTGTTGCAAATTCTATTACACGCGTATCCTACTTTATTTTGCTGTACGTCTGCCACGTAATGTATAGTATTTTAGTTTAATTTTGAAGTGCACTAGTAGCAGTCGCAAGCAAGGTGCTAAAACAGCTGCGGTCTCCAATTCGAAGACCCCAAGCATAGCATAATATTTTTTCATCTCATCAGTGCTCAAGCCCTTTACACCGTCTGTCATGCATAGTGGACTACACCACCATAGCTGCAGGTGCAAGACTCTCTTGATTTAGCGTTCAATTTGGGACACACGCTCTCATGCAAATGAGATGCTAGATGAAACCACGCGCTCGCGCCAATAGTGCTATATACCGTTGTAGCCTGTGTATGAAAAAGAGTACTGGTAGTGTGCTCAACCAAAGCATCGTTGTGGTCGGTATTCCCCGCCTGGCCAAACGCCCTTTATATCTTTAGTGGGATTTATTTGGGTTTCATTGAGGAACTAAGAGTAAGGTCAAATTATAGATATTTACAGTTTTTATTTACGAATGAGACGACTCCAAGATTCCATCGTGCTTTTTGCTGTCTTATATGTCGGATATAAAAGTCTTACTTTTTGGGCTCGTAGTTCCGGTACCTTAGTTCCAAGAAGCGCAGGGGTAAGAACCCTGAAGACACGTCCAAGTTTGTCCCGTCCTG
>JAZHYW010046511.1:0-55484 GCA_037355805.1 Ixodes ricinus
GATGATGTCGAACTTGTATTGCTAGCACTAGAAACATGAAAAGGCTGACTGAAAAACTGAGCGATTGTTCCTTTTTCAATTTTCTAGAGCGTCAGAAACGGACCCAAGCAACTGCCGATAGCGATTCGGAGATCTCCCCCGATTGTAAGTTCACGATATCTCAATGTTCTTATAAAATCGTGACAATATTACATTGTATTTTCAGTTTTCGTCATAGATCCGGGCGCTGGACCCAGCACTGCACCAGACAGAAGTTGGTCGGTGCACTCAAGGTCAGTTTTTATCTTGATCAACGAGTTAAAGTGCTACATATACAGCTGCAGTTAAATTACAAGTGCTTTCTTTTTCTCTGTCCCAGTCCTAGTACCTCAGAGGGCATGCTGTGCAACCAGAGTGAGTATTATGAACAACGCTATGGGTATTCTTGAACAAGTGTTTACATTCAGCATCTGAAATATTTAATAGCATGTTTCACGTCTTATGCCCATGTATAGAAAATGAAAACATTTTGTCAAAGTTGTCACTCAACTGTCGAAGCCTGTTCCAGTTATCCAAAACCCGTGTTTGCAGCGAACAATTTTGGGTTTAGTCGCACCACTGGGACTACACAGCCAGTTAAATATCCGACAAGCGTCACATGTCAGGAAACCTTAGATTGCTGGTACGCACAGTGCACACCGTTACTCGGGTCAGGGATTCCGTAAGGAGGATCGGTGGCCTGGTATGTCAGTGTTCTGCAGCTCCAAGCACGCATTCAAAATCCAGGGATCCTGTTTTCATTCCATATTTGCGCGAGCTTCAATCTGAATTAAGATAGTATTGGCGTGCTGTCGGACATCACTACTGCACGATACATGTAGGCTTTGGGCGAGCAGTCATACTGCACTGGCCAAATTCCTCATCTCCAGCATAACCAGGAGTATTGTACACCAGACTGACCTCATCCTGTCTAAACATTAACATCTCTTTTGCTTCTGATCCCACCTAATTTCATTCAGACACATTGTACGATGATTAGGTCATTTTGTTGGCCATGTCGGGCACTTTAGCCATCACACAGTACTCTGTAAGCATGAAGTGCCACATATTTTATTCATTAGGTGGAGGTGCAGTTGCAGAAGCCGTGACCTCACAACCCTCAGTAGCACGGCCTGCGTCGGCGCGGCCTGCAACACCACGACCTGCAACACCACGGCCTGCATCAGCACGGCCTGCATCAGCACGGCCTGCATCTGCACAGCCTGCATCTGCACGGCCTGCAGCAGTAAGGGCTGCAGCAGCAAGGGCTGCTGTTGAGATAGCTGCCAGCACACCCCCAACAGTTCGACAGAGTGAGTATGCTTAAAACAGATATTTAACGTGATTAAACATTCTTGCATTGTTGTTGTTAGATTAACGTTTTTGCTGGGCATCACTTTCCGAGTCCATCCATCACTTCCACTTGAACCTGTGACATCACTGGAAGACCTCTTAACTACACAGACGAAATTCTAAAGCTCTCCGGCATGGTTGCTAACACCTGTATTATTCAATGTCTAAAGTGCGAATGACAACGGTTATGTCACACATCCATGCAACATGTAGCCGTACAAACTATGATTGCAGCAAAGAAAACTGGATGATTATTTGTCTTCCATGCTTTCAATCCTGAACAGGACCACACTTCAAAGCTGACAAATTTATTTTCAGAAATACTTCAAAACACAAAGCTAAAGGGGATATTTATGTACAGGCACTTTTCACATCACTTGAGAAAAAAAAACATTTAAATAAAAATTAAAGTTCGTAATTTTGAGCAGGTATTTTGAGGATCTCTGGCACATGTGTGTATACATATCCCATAGCAGATTTAAAAAATAACAAATCATTACTCCACCAATTCAGGCGGCAACGAAGATGTGGGACATCAGATCCTGCAGACGCAGGTGGCGATTCTGGAGCGGCTCGATGCACTGGTTGCAGCGCAGCAGGGCATACTAGCGGCGCAGCAACAGTTAGTGGCCCTAAAGGCAGAGAAATATGGCGTGCAATTTGTTAACACTCCTGTTCTTCCTGAATAAACCTATGTATTTTGCCCCATTTCAACATCTGTTGACCAACAAATAAAGGTACTGGCCAAGTGAGTCAATAAGAGTGTCCGAACGAAGCATGTGACAACACTTCATTGCAGTAAACTCTATTGGAGCACTCTCACTTGCTTGTCTACAGCACCTTTACTTGCTCCTAGTGAAAGAGTACAGCTTTAAGTAAAAGCGTGGCGAACAACTGCACTTCTCGCAGCCGCACCCGCCACCATGGGTCGTGCCCTCCTAGTTCTTGGTGCTGGTGTGGGTGTCTCCTCCTCCTCCTCCTCTTCTTCTTCCTCTTCTTCATCATCAGACAGGTCAACTGTATACACAAGAGAATATTCATTAGAGCACTTTCCCACTCATAAAAATTTAAGGCAGAAAATGCCAATTGTATTTGGTGACCGCTACCTGCTAGCTTGTACAGAACTTGTAAGCTAAAGGTGGTTAGCAAGAAACAAATGTCTTCCAATTATTCTCCTGAGCCAGCTCTGAAAAATAGCTTGCTTACTGCAAAAAATTATTTCACTGCACAAAAAAAAAATCCATTGATACAAATTATTTTATTGGCTTACGCTAATTGTTCACATCTAAGGTAGATTTTCAGAGAGCTAAGAGTGTCAGGTGAACAGATGCGGTCCGATACATGAAGAGATTGTGCAGAAACGCCCACTAAAAAGCAACCTTGTAATAGCCTACTTCTATAAACCCCTGCATGTGACACTGCGCACACTGCATTCTGGCAGCGAGTTGGCCGTGGAATGAGGTGCCAGGGCTTCGGTTTCAATCTATGAGCCTTCAAAGTTATTGCGACAGTATGTGTAAGACGTGGCAGTGTATTTGGTCGCGACGTGATGAGGGAACTGAGGTTGACCAACTGAAAACCAATATGCGCTGCGTAATGCCTTTCCATTAGGAGCACTTCCACTCTGGAAAAGGTCTATTATGTTACCTAGTGGTTCGTTGAGAGACACGTGGTGGCGCATACAGTAATTGTGGAGGACCACACAGGCCACGATGATCTGGCAGCAGGTCTTGGGTCTGTATTGCAGGAAGCCTCCAGACTTGTCCAGGCACCTGAAGCGAGATTTCAGGAGCCCGAACGTCCGCTCGATGACTTGTCTGGTCCTCGTAAGGGCCTCATTGTAGTCTAACTCTGGTTGGTCCTTGGGTGCTCGAATTGGGGTCATGAGCCACGGCTGGACAGAGTACCCAGCGTCCCCTGCATTATCCAAGACGGGCTTAGATGGTCACTTCATGTTGCTTCACTTAAGCGAGACAAGCTCCTGACAGTTCATCTTTTACAAACCCGAGACTCAGGATACACTGAAACTACAAGGCAACTATCCCATCGCCGAGACTATGTATAAAGGTCACTTCATACAGTTGTGCCGACTGTGAGCACAACCAACTGCGTACCACATTGTGGGGAAAGGAGGGAAGCGGGAGACCTTGTTTTTCTTCTTTTTTTCCTGTCGTTGGCGCAGAGGAAAGATGGCAACAATATTAACACATGTTCACCAAAGAGCCGCTTAACTCGTTGGACGTTCGCTCTGTTGCTTTTGCAATCCTTTCACAATGCGGGAACAGCAGCACACCATGGATAACAACGTTCCTGCAGTGCGTTAGTCTTCAGCATCCAGACACAAGCAACAAACTGTGCTGCGTAATTCGAGCGCCCCCTTTTCGTGGAGCAATGTTTTGTGCCGGTGTCACGACAGCACAGCTAGTTTCATTGGCAGAGTACTTGACCACAATCATGCTTTTATTTGAATCTACCAAATAAAAGCCTAATTGAATTGTAATCAACCAAGATTTGCAGTTTGGATTTTATTAAAGCTTTTCGATTGTTAAGCTGTAAAATTTGTAAAAGATGTTTTTTCATGATTTCAGCAATGGACGGACCCTCATGTATTGTGTGGCAAAGCAATAGTCTTGCCAAGGGACAACACAGCTCTAAAGAAATGCATTTTGATCGGTACTACTTTGGACTCTCCCAACCATGGGAGACAAATGGAAATTACCTCTTGCAATCATATTGCTGACGGTTGTTTTATCACAGGGGTGCACAACTAAAAAATTATACGTGTCAAGAAAATGTTCATTGGGAACTGCGTGGACGCACAGAAAAAGCCCTCGGGCCGCATGCGGCCCCCAGGCCACATGTTGTGCACCCCTGTTTTAGCATTAGGCTCTCTATGTTTGTGTAACAATGGGTTACTACATATTGTCATCAGAAACTTACCAAGCAACCAACCATCAGGTGCGGTGCCTGTGACGAACTGCTCATACAAATCACAGTTTCGCCAGATGAAGCTATCGTGTGTGCTCCCTGGCCACTTCACGGTCAGCTGTGTGACCACATTGCTTGCGTTGCACACTGCCTGCACGTTGACTGATGTGTAGCCCTTGCGGTTTAGGTAGTCAGACTTGTCCGTTTTGGCCACCTTGAGGGCCACATGCGTTCCATCGATGCAGCCTAGCACCCTGGGGAAGCCGGCGATTGCAGCAAACCCTGAAGAATGATTGAAAAGCAAACAGGCATTCAACTACAATACAACAGTGATCTTTCTACACTCCATTTCACCATAACTTGGCAAACGGCTCATGGTGCAACCCCAACAAGCTGATCAGAACGTCGAAGCAAGGCATGTGACACTGTATCGTCGAAGAGTGCTCTTCCCGTGGAGAGCTGTTGCGTGCTTTGCTTCGTCGCGTAGGTTGGCTCGAGGAAGCCGTAGCATTTGCTTTTTACAACCTTATGTGTACACGAAGTATACTAGTTGCATGATAAGCATGTAAATACCAATATTGCATAAAGAATAATGATGAAAAATGTCGACACACTTGAGGAAGCCAGTCTCGTTTCTTCTACATGCAAAAATCTGTATTCACCGACCCATAAATTTGGTGCTTTGAAATGAGGCTCTCAACCACAATTGTGCAGCACTTGTTAAACTGTTGGAAGCTCTATGAAGCGCTGCCTTTCATCCTCTGCCACGGAATAGTTTACCCAAACACCGTCGTTGCTCTTGTTTACCAGGGAGTGTCTAGAGCACGCTGACCACGATCTTAACATCCATAAGCCTGAAGCTAAAAATTGCTCACTACGGAACACTGACCTCCGTGTTATTCTGAAGGGGGTGAATTGCCCGAGATGTGGCATTCCGGCGATGTATGCGGCTGACAGCGATAGGCAGCGAGCTCTATTGCAAGCTCGCTTTGACTGTCGAGATCGATGATCGTGAGCCATTCTAGCAAGTTTTGTGTTTGTGCATGCTCGCAACATGAGCGGCGGCGGACTTCGCTCAATCGTGCCGGTATTGAATCAATTGTTACGGTAGGTCGACACACTGCCTTAACGCTGTGATTTAGCGCGTTTGTAGAAAAGCGATAAAACTGCTCGACTACATTCATGCCGGTGGATCGACATATTCTCAGGCTGTGGTACTCACCGATCGACGTAAGGGCCGCTTCTCGTTGCGTGGTGGGGAAGCAGATCGCCTCGCCGGCTATCAGGACGAGGGCCTGGCTCACACTGTTCACTATACGCGATGTGCTCGCCTGGCTTAGGTGGCCCACTTCGCCCACAACAGACTGGAAGCTTCCACTAGCGTAGAAGCGCAACGCCACCAGTACTTGGACGTCGACCGGCAGCGCACAATTTCGCGCCGTCGGCCGTACAAGGGTAGCGGCTACCGCGTCGCACAGCCGGAGGATTGCCGCTTTCGGTAACCGGTAATACCGTTCTAAAATGTGCTCTGGCACGTCATTCACTGTAATACGAGGGCGAAACACCCGCTCGCGCCTCAAACTTCTTTCGGCATCGCGACTGAGCGTCCAACCGAGGTAAGCAGCCATCTTGCACAAAAAAAGTGCGTAAGATGTGCGTAAGACAGCTTCGGAGCTGTCGTAGGATTCTGTCGTAACCTGCGCAAAAGTTACGACATTTTCGTTTCGAGAATACGGATTTTCTCTTAAATTTGTCGTACGCACTTTTTTCGTCGTAAGTTCGCTTTGAGAATCTGGCCTCAGTTCCCGAAGATGCACCAGTGCTTCCTTAAGCACAACACTGACGTTCCTTCAAGTGAGGAAGTAGCACAACTCTTCAGCGTCGCCGGACATATATTCTCAAGGAAGCGGGGGAACATATACGCTGGAAACTTCAAGCGGCAGCTACTCGTAAAGTGCCGCGACTACTGACAAAAAAAAGAACAAAAGAAAACAATAAGCCAGGGAACAAAAGCTGTTGTGGGTCGTTAAAGTAACGAGAAAGGTAACTGGTTACTTGTGAGGTAAAGTAACGCGTTTCTTTTGAGAATCGGGAGCGAGTCACGTGTTTAGTTACTTATTAAGCGTGCAACGCGTAATGGTATTTAGCAACATAATGAAACCGGAGGCACGGAAAACAAGAAGGACACACACAACACTGCCTCAGACAGAGCTTAAAGGTTTTAACCACAACACCCTCTCTTTATAGCAAGCTATCCTCAGCCTACGCAGAAGGGGAAAACCAGCAAATGCTAGTATCAGCTAAATGGAACCACCCATTTCCGATCTCTTAACACTTACAACCTACGAATCCAACCGCAACAACATATTTACATTACAAAATCTAAAAAACTACAGCAGCAATAACGTGCGCACTTGTTTATCAAAAACAACCGAATGAATGCTAAAACAGTTCCCGGCTGACATAATCATAATTGTTTCCTTCATAACACGTTTAAACGGATCCAATTCTTTGCAAACTACCTCTGTCAATTTCCACTCGGAAGCGCAATCGTTACACTCATCTAGATTCTGGACTTTTTCAGAGTTGGGCGACTTCGATAGCATTGCCCTTTTGTGCTCTAAGAGACTTTAATTAACACAACGGCCAGTCCACCTAACATAAGTAAAGCCACACGCCATAGGAATTTCATAGACGACAACTTTTAGATGCGGAGCATCGTCTTGCTCGGGTCTATGTCCCGCGGCGTCGGCGTCGGCGACATAGTCCGCACTCACACTACGCATGCGCAACTCTCCTCGCTTCCACTTTCTCCAACAGCTGCGCGTTACTCTCTCCACTCTCTCTCCTCTATCTCAGCTGCGTGCACATCGCGTGCGTTCGCTTCCACTCGCACCGCGCGCGCATGCAGCTCTCCCTTCTCTAGTGTGCCTCTGGTTCAAGTAGCGCGCTGCGCGCGTTCCCCGGAGGTGAAAGGAGGATAGTTTTGGGCGCGCAGGTCGCAGCACCACGTCAGGACTTTCCAGCAGGGGTGGGCTTTCACCTGCAACTCTGCGGCTGTCGTCTGCCAGCGTTCTCGGCCGCTCGCGGCCGTCACTGTAGCTCAAATCCAGCCGGCTATAAAAGAAATCAGTCAAGAGAGGGAATAAATTAATTACGATCTGCGATGCTCGCGCATCACCGCCGTAGTTCACCCTCGGGAAGATGGTGGAATATTTGTTTTTTTGCACGCTATCGCCGGATCTCTCTGTTTTTTTGTTTCTTTTTTACAATCTTTACAAAACGAGTTGTTTTCAGAGACTTTGTTTGAGTTTGAAGGCTGGGACAAACTGAAGAAACAGCAATTTCGGTTATCTCGAGGCAGACCAACGCAATCCGTTGTATAATGCTTGGGTGGGCTCCGGTCCGAAAAGGAGGTGTTTTGAATGCCTTTATTTTTTAGATAAGTGTTGGTCAACGTCAGGGGGAAAATCTAGTGCTTTTGCTTGACGCGGGATTGTCTTTTTCTTCTCACGAAGTCTTACAAAATGGTCCCAAGCTTTGCCCCACTACCAAGCATTCCAGGCTGGACATTAATGTTCCAGTGAATGCCGTAGACAGCAGAATTAGTGGTGAAAAGGAGAGTTTTCAGAATCAGGCATTGAAAGTCATGAATAGATTAGTAGAGGCTTCGTACAGTCCTGATTTAGGAAATTTCAAAATTATTAGACAGTTTAAATACGAGATTGATAGAAATGAAGTCGGTTGTTGCTTGAGACGGACAAGACGGATAAATTTGCGGTGACGACCAGTTGGGTGTTTTAAATAAAAAGTTCAGGCGACCGTAGAAGGCCTTTTTCATTCTTGTACTGAGAATGTCCAGAAGCTTAAGACGTATGTTGTGAACCTTCTGAAGAAGGGTAAATTGAAAACGGTAGTTACACAAGTGACCGGAGCCACGAAAACGGCTTTTGTATGGGAAGTTTCTAGAAAAGGACCCTAAACAGTCACTGCCTCTTGGAATTGTAGTTAATGAGAGTGTTACATGAGAGCTTGCTTTGTCGAACTTCCTTCAGTCTTGTCTGGATGTTCTGAAGGTTCATGACCCCTTGTCGTTTCGCAATTCTGAAGAATTCATAGCAAGCCTAAGCTGCCACCATTCAAGACCTTGTTAAGTTGTGCCCCTTGACATACAAATGTTTGTACTACTTACTTGACAAATCGGTCCTTATTCATAGAGTAAAACATTCGTTGGAGGACAACCCTGTTATGTTTCAGTCACAGGTGGGCATTGATGTAGGTGGTTGCGTCTCCCTGGTAGATCTGTACCTCTGATCAACGGCGATCGAAATGGGTGGGCACACCTTTACGACGGAACTAGGGTCTTTGCATCGGATCGTCGTAGGCTCCTGTTTTGTCAGAAATTTATTTTGGCGTTTTGGATCGAGAGGTACATGGTAAGGAGCAGTTGTTGCCGCCTAGATGCGCGTTGGTAAGAAGATATATGAATGACTTCTTTATTTGCCTTTTTGAAGAGCTGAGCGCTGATGGGTGTATCGCTTTCATCCGAACTTTGGCTCCGGAACTTGGTTTAACTCTGGCCCATATAAAAAATGTACGACCACGGACGTCAGCTAACTCCCAGAAAATGCTTGAGAAAAAAAAAACATAGTTGGGCACTATCCCACGAGCTGGAATGAGACCGAGAAAGAAATGCTGAACGTTGAAATTCAGTGGAAGACAGACAAATAATTTATTCGTTACTTAGAAATGCTTGGCAACGGCGTAGCTCAGAGGAGCATGGTGAGCGTAGGGGAAAGGAGCAGCGTGAACCACTGGGGCGCCAAGGGTGGAACGCACAGCCACTGGGGCGGCATACACAGAGCGAACGGCGACTGGGGCTGGGTGGACAGCCTTCACAACGACCGGGTGTGGGCCCTCGACAGCGGAAGAGAAGAAAGGAGCGTCGGCTGGGACGGAGGTCTTGGTGCCTGGCTCGTTGGTCTCGACGGTTGGGTGGAAGCCGGTGGCGTCGGCCACGTACTTCACCACACGGGTGACACCGAAGGCATCGACGTAGCTGTAGGAGCCGACCTTGTTGTTGAAGGCATCGCCAGTCTCCTGGCGGGTCATGCGGGTGCCGAATCCATCGACGTTGTCGTAGCCGAAGTTGTATGGCTGGGGTGGCTGCAATAAAAGCAAGAAACATATTTTTTTATTGATCTCTGAATTTCTTAAGTGGTTGGTGTATTTTTGATATCCTACGGAGAAACTCTTATTCTATTTGATAACACTTGAAGTAAACAGATTGTTGAGCATTTACATGAATATATTTTGTGTTGGTTGATTTTAAACTACCTGCAGAACAAACTGGAAAAAAAGGTTAAGGACTAACAGCGTTTTTTTATATTTTCACTGCATCAATCTTCGAGTTATAGAATTATATAGTTTCACAAGTTCTTGTGAAACTAATTCTTTTCACAGTCAACTTGGAAATAAATACATGAAAGATATATATTTATTGAAAGGAAGGCGTAAAGCGTTTTGATCCTGTTGAAGAAGCGCTCAACATACGCACAGTTCATGTGGGTTCGTTTTAGAGAATAACTTATTTTGTTCTTCCAAATTAGAAGAACGTTTCGGCATAACCTAGAGTCGCGGCAGGTTATAGCATACTACGATATTTCAAGAGGTTCTTCTTGTTTTGGTGGCAAAAAGTGGTTATATTATAGCGGCATATAAATATATGGCAGAGGTCTGCCTTCTGTTGGAAGTTGGGGGCCCCTGCATAATCAGGGGCTAAATTGCAACTTCGCTTTGCACTTTCTGACTTCGGTTTGATTAGGAGGGAATAACACAACCACAAAAAAGTTATGAACTAATGAACGATAATCTTTATGCGCTGTTTGATTAACTAACCCCTCGGCTCCTAGCTATAGCTACGCTGTGACGTATGATGAAAGAGGCCAGAGAAATACTTCTTAAACTATTTTATAGCCATCTTACTGAACACCTTACACATTAGGCGGTGTCGGTTCGTTCACCATTGTTAAGTTTTTGGACCTTCTAGCAATCGGATCGTGAATTTTTAAAAGATTCTGTATTATGTAAGCGTCGCCATGTAATTTCAGTGGCGTATTTTAATAATTTCTCAATTTGCTGTTCAAAAGTCACTTCTAAATTTTACTGTCACTCCAGCTTTGATTGAAGCACATGTTATGTTTTACTCACATGTTCAACAACAACACCGCAAGCCACGTAGGCGAAGAGGCAGCACACAAGGACCTAGAAAGATTAACGGATTGTTAGTTCTCTCACTTTGAGGGGAAATCACAGGTTTTTCATCTTAACTCATTATAATGTCGACTGAAGAAAGTGTTTCTTACCTTAGAGAACATGATGGATTCTTTTCCTCTTGCGTAGAAGTGGATCTGATGGTTTTCAGGAACATACGACGGCTTATATACCCTACGGTTTAAATTTCAGACGGTCCTAACGGAGAGGCTGTAGATATTACGAACCAATCCCAGCTGCAAAAAGGTAGCTACGTTGATAATATCTGACCGTCGGTGAACGTAAATGCTTGGGAGGAAAGGAATGCGAAAGTTTTCTTTTTACGTTTGCTTTAGAAGCTACACTCACAAATAGGACTGAAACTGCACTGCTTCAGCGGGAAAACCGGTATTTTTGCCACTTTATTTATTGCCCATCCCATCTTTGCAAATTCTAAGCTTGATACGGAACCCTCGCGAGGTTTGCGGGAAGTTATATTTGGCCTAACATTTTTGTGGAGCTTTTACTTTACATTTTATTGCAATGAATATTATGTATCCAAAAATTCAAACTCGAGTTGAAATAATAATCTTTGTAGTTGACCTGAAGATGAATTACTTGTACATTTTCAAAAACGATATTTTTATAGTGGTGTGTCATTGGAATGGGATGGACCTCTAACATATTCCAGTATTAGTTTAGCTTGCTCGAATGTTCAAATATTTAAAACGAAATAATTCAGTTTATCTTTGAAATCATTTAGGCACTGTTATGTTCCAAACCCTGGCGAGGCCGTGCTCTATATAGGGCACACTTACAGCCCTACTGAAAAAAATTATATGAATTTATTTCTGATATGTTTATTGAACACATTTTTCATATCAGACCTTATTATTTCATATCAGTTTCATATGCCGCATATCAGTTACACTAGGCTAGGTGGCGCTAGAGTACCACCCCTTTCATGTGCTACAAAAATATTTTTGTTTACTCACGCCACCATCTAGATACATTACGCATACCACTAGCATCAGCTGAATACATGCATTGAGCGCATACACAAACACGGCACAACAAACATGAATACAGCAGCACGCCCAATAACTACTTCTGAGCTCTGCGTTTCCGCCTTTTATACAGGTCGTTTTGTAGGTACGGGAGTTTTTCGGTGACCACCTAATCAATAAATAATATTCTCAGCATGTTGGATTTTTTCAGTAATGTCATACCTCTGAGAGTATTTTGAACGGCTCAGGGGATGAATCTCTTAATAAAAAGTAAACGCTCATGCCGTAATTATTTGAAAGCCAGTAAATCAAGCCGCTCCACTGCGGCAAGTCGTATACTGAAAAACATTGTATGAAATTATTTCTGATATGTTTATTGGACACATTCATATCAGTTGGCATACGTTGCATATCAGTTCTTATATGCCGCATATCCGTTTTTGGTTATTTCATATCAGTTTCATATATCGCATATCCGTTTTTGGGAATTTCATATCAGTTTCATATGTCGCATATCAGTTCTTGGATATTTCATATCAGTTCTTATATGCCACATATCAGTTTTTGGTTATTTCATATCAGTTTCATATACCGCATATCAGTTTTTTAAGTATTTCATACCAGTTTCATATGTCGCATATCAGTTTTTGGATATTTCATATCAGTTCTTATATAGATTCATATGATTTTTTTCAGTAGGGAGGGACGGTCCGCAACGCCATCGCTCGGCAGAGACCCTCTCGAAGACCCGGAACCAAGGCTTTCGAACATCAGCTGAAGTAACCAACATCAACGGGTCTTCGTCTTGCTTTTTCTCCAACATCAAGAGGAGCTGCTGCTGCGGCAACATAAACTTCCGGGCCAGTGAGAGTGGCAGTTGGACCTCATCTTCATCGAAGCCAGCAGCCACCACCAATCACACAAAGATCCTGCCGTTGACGCAACACCGTCACATCACCGCGGCAATAAAAGGGGGACCCGCGGACACGCGCGGCGGAGACGGAATGGGACCTACCATCGAACGCTAGCATAATCTCATGTCCCATTAAAACATAGCCATCCATATAACGCAAGCCCGGTCTCCAGCCTATCCGTCCCCAGCCCTTAACAGTACGCCAGCTTTTGTGTTGTAGCACTGTTTTCTTAATATTTGTTGAACCTTTGGTAACAAAATCGATCGACGTTTCATTCTATCATAGAAGTTTCATTCTATATTTTGACATGATAAAACACATAAGAAACGGTACCATTTGAATTTCCTTACGCAAAAATAGCTTTTCGTTTTACTTTATTTATAATAAATATTTAAATTGATAAATGAGCACGCACCGCCAAAATTTTAGATGCTGAATTGAAAATTAGTAATAATTGTCCCTAATATTGGCCCGAAGAATGAAACATTTATATTTGCATAAATAAAAAGAAACCTTACAAGGAAAAAAAGAGGGCCGCCCACCTTTAAAATTAAAACCAAAATGGTATGTTTTTAAAATGGTTGAAAGGTAGTAGGCGAGATTGTCTATTGCAGGTTTCTATTTCATTATTTTATTATTGCAGTAGTACCGTTTATTCTATGATATCAGTAAGGTGTTCACCTGTATGACACAATGATAATATCTAATGCCATGTTCATGTAACATACTTGGATCAATTTATTATTTTTACAATTTCTATTCTCAAGAACGAAGGAGTGGGAGGTCAGTTCCCTCTTGGTAACCATGATCCTTCATCGATCGTAAGGATATTCACAAAAACAACGTGCTGTGAAAAGCTTACAGACTGCACACGAGATATTCGACGTTATCGTTTCAGTACGTTGCTTAAACACAGTCTGCACCTTGTGTAGACTTCGGCGTTTTTGGGATAGTGCTGTAAAATCCCTGTTTATAACGTTCGCTGCCACTCACTAACAAATTTTAACCCACACGTTTTGGTTGACCACTGCTTCATTTTTTATTGTATTTGTGTAGTTTTGTATTTGTTGTTTCATTTTTTTTGTAAATGAGCTATTATGAAACATGTTATCACTGCTCTTTCTGCCGTTTGAATTGGGATAGGAACCTCGTCAAGTTGCTGAATGCAGTTTTTTGTCCTCTCTCCTCCGCTCCCTGGTGAGGAAATAAAGAAGTATTATTATTATTGTTATCTGTTCTGTTCAACGTTATGACCTCATTTTTTGAGAAGCATAACCTTATGTCATCCTGTCAATACGGTTTTGTCAAGGGTCGCGGCACACAGCCTCTACTGGAAGAGCTATCGGGCGTGTTGAACACCAGTTTTGACAATAATCAAATCTCCTGTGTTTTGTTTCTTGATGTATCCAAGGCGTTTGACACAGTTAGTCACGACATGCTGCTTCAAAAACTGAATCGTTATGGTTTCAGAGGTCCATTCCTTTCACTTCTTACTAACCTTTGAGCTAATCGGTCTCAGATGACTTTGGTTGGCGACAGAAAAAGTTCTAGGGCTTCGCTGAGAGCGGGAGTGCCGCAGGGTTATATTTTGTTACCACTATTATTTAACATTTATGTTAACGACGTGCAATCTTGTATTCAAAACTGTACCCTTTATCAGTACGCGGATGATATCATGCTTTTATCTCGCCATATGCAATATAGTACCGCGATAGATATGCTGCAAGATGACGCTATACACCTGTTGGATTGGTTTGCATTGAATCTTATTAATATCAACTGCTCAAAAACAAAACGTGTCTGTTTTTTAAACCGGCTGAGGAGCGTTTGCCTAGATAAGCCCTTGGATTTGCATACCTCATGTTGTGCCGATTTTACATGTGTTCCTGTTGAGTATGTTTGTGATGTTAAGTACATGGGAATTGTGTTCGATTCTGATTTATCCTGGAACACGCAGATGGCAAATATTTGGAAAAGAATGAGAAGAGTATCCTGTCTATTGTATTCTAATAAAGTCTTTGTCCCAATATCGATTAGGATACTTATTATGCATACACTGGAATACAGCATTTTAAGGTATGGCATTACTTTATTTGGAAACTGTCCCAGGCGATGGCATACCAGGATTGATGGTATCTTGAAAGGTATGCTGAGAAGCGTAGCTTAAAACTCGGAGTGTCTTGCAGAGGACAACTTGTTTAAATTGTTTCAGTTGGCTAAGTTTGAGACCCTGTTCAAGCACACCATTAAAACCAGGCACTACTGGGACAGTTCCTTTAAGAATCCCAAGCATGTGTCTAGGTCTATGAGTAGCAATAAACAGTTTGAAGTGCACAGAAGAAGAACGCACTATGGAGAAAGCGTAGGATCTTTTTATGTACCAAAGATATTTAATGAGCTTCCCGAAGACTTACATAACGTAGAGTCGGTGCAAAAATTAAAGAAAGCTCTCAAGTGTGTTTGCTGAGCACTATCTCAAGACCATTTGAGAAAAACAAATTCTGATGTTCTGTGTATCCCTGCTTTATGTTTGATGGTGATGTTGTGTCACATAGGGGTGGGGTGTAAGTAATCATATCGAATTACCTTTTTTGTTTTGTTTTTTCTTTATTTCTCAGTGGTCCCGAAAACAAATTTTGTTAGCATTTGTGATTTTTTGTTACATTTCACGCGAAGCATTCTCATCAAGGTGGTGTTCATCATACAAGCCCTAGATGGCTTTGATGAACCCGTGTTTGTACCTGATTCTGTGTTCGTGCAATAAACTATTATTATTATTATTATTATTATTATTATTATTAATTATTACTATTACTGTAGAAATCGCACTTTGTCCAAGACGTTTTTTTAGTGCGCATTTTAGAAACATTCATAGAAAGCTAATTCGTAAAGCTGTTCCTGTAGAAAACAGAAATGTTGGAATAGAAATATTTATTATTTTATTCTGCTACCAATACTGTCAAAATTTTCTGAGAGCAAAATTACATGTTGCCTTATAGGAAGAGTTCACTATATTTAGTGTGGGATCTTTTTCGGCAGAAGACCATCAAAACGTAGCAAAATGTATTTAGCCGGTGTGTGTGCAAGTCGGTTACATTATTTTCGTCGCTTCTAAAGTTGATGTGTGTAAGTAAAGAGGTTTGTCACTTATTCGGTGAAACAAACTGATTGGTAAACAAATAAACCACCCTGATCGCCTGGAGAAAGTCTACAGCCATGATAGATAGAAACGTTCACGCAAGATCACATTAAAGTGCAAACTAGCGATCTGAAAAAGTTTCTCAAAATAGTTTTGAGTTGACAAATACACACTAATTAGGTCATAACTTAATAATAGCTGAAAGATAACATATTAGACGTAAAAAACTAAAATGTCTCTTCTAAGTAGCACACGAGTTCAAATAATAACGTCTTAGAAGGGAAGAAGTGGTTTTTAACAACTAACAACCTTCCGAATCTAGATGATTTCTGAAATAGTAAGTTTAACTAATTACACTCTTTTTATTGTCCCCAGATTAAATTAACAATAACTGCAGCCTCACGTCATATGTTGAACTTTTGGATTATGTGGTTACCAAATCAGAATCGCCCTGGGGTTTTAAATTCAGTGTTACTTAAAATGACAACGCCTAGCAAGACATTTCAGAGTGAGCTACAATTAAGTGCCACCGTGAATTACAGTGACAGCCGAAAACACTTCAGACGACAAACTTTTTACGCGCTGATACATTTTACTAAGAACATTGCATATCAACTGCATGAGTTTTTGTTTTAACAAGTAGAGGGAAACCAATAAATATAATATAATGTGGTTTTATCGATGATATGGTGGCTGACCTAAATTAATGGTTTGTTTATAGTATTTTATTTATGATTGAGACCCTCAAAAGGTATGGCGATGATTGAGGACTATAAGAACAAAACTCTCTCGTACAGGAGGCGACTCGCCCCGTACAGGAGGCAAACATCTCTCCCGGCTTTCCCTTGCCTTTTCTGAACCTCATAACAAGAAGAGAAGAACAACATCTACGAAACGTTAAAAAAGGTTTTATCTAAGTAATGCAATTTTATCAACAATTAATTTGTATTTACTGACAGCTTTCTGATATACACGCACATAAATTCGTATATAAAAAAGCAATGTGGGTAATGCGTAGAGTGACTGTAGTGCTTCATCAAGTGTAAGCAGGGTCACAATTCACTTAATATGTATAGTGTACCACAAAATGTTTCTAGTAAAAATAAAAAACGAACTATGATGATGCCATTTTCTTCCTATTCATTACTCCAGTTTGTACAGTTTAAATAGTATACAATCATATAGTATCTCAGTTACAAAATATTTACATAAGTAGTCAAACAGACTGTTTAGTAAAGACTGATAATTTCGCAGTTTTCTTTGATCAAATTATACAATACCTATATTAACCAAAGTCGTTTCTATCAAAGGTAGTGTTTCTACAAGAATATACGTGTATCAGAATTGTGCCTGTTAATCCAATAAAGTAATTGATTAAAATCACAATTACTTGGCCTAAAAAGGAATGGATTGCCCTTAAAAATTACTCAACGTAAAAACTAATCGATTAATTATTCTGTTAATGTACACGATTACTTTTGCGTTATTGCAAATACACAAAATATATGCAATGCCAGGTGCGTGCCGAATGGGCGAACTTTATTGCCTCATTAAAAATAAAACCAACATAAAATGCACTCGGTACAATCTATCCATTACTTTTTTTAATGCTTTCAGAAGTACAAATTCATGAAGTTTTCAAATACTTAAAGAGGTGTTCAAGATAAGCATGTCTCGCAGTACTTAACAAGAACAGAATCGATTGACATGAGCATGCAAAGAATATACTTGGGCGGTGGTTCAGCTACCTAAAAAACACGATTCCACTGAAGATGTGGTTATCTATAGATGTTGCATGTTGCCTAAATAAGGGGTGTTTTACCCACTAAAAGTGACGTGCTTTGAGACCAAGAGGCGGCCCTTGCTTTTGACTACATTTCGAAGACTCTAGCTTGATCAAGGTTGCTATCAGACCCACTGACCCACTTGAGAATGTTTTTTGATTCCCAAAGTCATATTAATGCTGCAACATTCAGCTGAACTGATTTTGCCGTTTAGAATATATAAAAAAGCAAAAACACCATTGTGAGTGATCAGGAGGCTTTCATGTCTCTCAAGCGTTTCCATCCGGCTTACTCTCTCTCAGCTCCAGTGTCCATGTCAGCCACTCTTTGTTCATTGAAAACTCATGGTGTTTTCTGTTACCTTAAAATTTTGGTCTAGTCCCCACGTGAACAATCGGCTGGCGAGTATCCCAGCATTCTTGTTTCTATAAGTATACGGGTGCAGATTCGAAGTCACACGAGCCGTTTTTCTTTTGCAGTCCTGCCACCATATTGCCCGCTGTGGAAAGTGACGATACGCCGTGTTTGCCGCCTATTTCCGTTTAAACTCGGTGCTACATTTCTTCTGCTCCAGTATACTGCTGTCTCCACACCCCTTACGTTTCAGCTTACAAGTACTCACCAGTGCGAAGTTACGTGGAAGAAGGCACATCCCTGGTTGGATCCCTTGTCAAGGGCATGGTAGCGCTTTTAGACAAGGACGACGAAGAGACAAGAAACACACGAGCACTGACTGCTCGTGTTTGTCCTGGCTCTTCTTCGTCCTCGCCTAAAAGCGCTACCATGCCCTTGACATCCCAGTAACAACTAGCCCAGCATTCTGCATTGATGGATTCTTTGACAGCGCTATAAAAGCTCATTTCGGGCTGATCCATACAGGAATCTGCCTTCTGCCAGTTGACTTCGCACTATTGGACACGGGTAAGCAGAAAAGTGGGGTGTGGGGACAGCAGTTTATTGGAACAGAAAAAAATGTTTTACCAAGCTTAAACGGAGATAGGCGGCAAACGCCAAATGGGGTCACTTTCGACAGCGGTCAATACGCTGGCAGGATAGCAAAACTAAAACGGCTTGGGACTCCGAAGCTGCACCCGTACACTTATAGAAACGAGCATTCTGGTGTCCTCGTCAGCGGATTGCGTACGCGAGGACTAGAGAGAAATTTTAAAGCTACACTGACACCCCACAAAAATTTGTTTATGTTTTGCCAGGTGATATATTATAGTGTCAAAAGACTATGCAGTCCATATTTGCTACAGCGTCACGTATATTTTTGGTAAAGTAAAAAAACACAACTGCTCGAAACCGAAACCGCAAACTGGACTGGGGAGGAAGAAGAAACATAGAGGAGAAACAAAGATTACCGGAAGTACACGTGGCTGTGCTGCTTTTTCTAACGTATTTACAGCTTTTTAAAAGCCACAAAAATGGGTATCATTTTTTGTTCATTTTTAGTATTGTGTGTGTGCCTTCAATGACCCACGACTTTGAATATTTTTGGTGCCTGCGTCTAAACCACAAGAAACGGCAAGTGACCACAGAGAAGAGAGTGAGCGCGACTCAAACGGGCCAGTTCTCGGTCGGCGGTTTTCAGGCGGAAAAAAACCGAATTTTGAGCCGCAAATTGTGTTCTGGGTAGTTGGGCTCTCATATGTCATGTACAAATAAAAACCTTGGCGAGCATAAATACCCTGTCAGTGTCCCATTAAGGAAAGGAAAAGCATCCCTAGTTTTTGGAGAATAAAAAGTGGGTGACATGGACACTAGAGTTCAGAGTGACAAAAGCGGCTGTAAACGCTTGAGAGACATAAAAGCCTGCTGAGTACTGATAATGGTATTTTTTATCTTTTCTAAATAGCAAAATCAGTTCAGCTGAAAGTTGAAGCATTCGTATAAGTTTGGCGATCAAGAAAAATATCGAGTAGGTCATTCGGTCGGATAATTTGAGTCTTCGAAATGTAGCGAAAAGCTAGTACCTCTTCTTGGTTTCAAAGCACATCGATTTCAGTGGCTAAAACAGTCCTTATTTAGGCAACATACAGCATCTATAGACAACCACATCTTCGGGGGAATCGCATCTTGTAGTTCGCCGACTACGAACTCCGAATATTTCCAATGGTGTGCGTGCGTCAACCTCCTTAGTGTATTTTTGGCGTGTTCTCGTCATTCGATTCCGTCCCGGTTGGATAGAGCGAAACTTGCCTATCTTGAACACATTTTTAAATATTTGAAGACTTAATAAATTTGTCCTCCCAAAATTATGAAACCAAAGTAATAAGTAGAGTGTGCTGACTGTATTTTATTATTGTTTAATTTTTAATGCGTCAATAACTTGCTCCCCTCAGACACGCTCCTGATGTTGCATATGTATTTAGTGTTCCTTCGAAATAAGGCAAAAGTAATCGAAAAAAAACAACGAAATATTTAAATGATTACTTTGGGCGGTGAGTAATTTCTATTGGCAATATTAATTTTAGGTCAAGTAATTGTAATTGTAATCAATTACTACTAGGAGTTACAGGGACAAATCTGATATATGTGTATGCTTGTAAAAACACTACTTTTGATAGGAACGACCTCGGTTAATATTGGAATTGTATATGTGATCAAAGTAAATTAGAAAATTATAGTCTTAAATAAACAGTTTATTTATCGTACGTAAATATTTTCTACCTGACGTATATAAGGAAGTATACTTTTAAACTGTAAAAACTGGATGAACGTAAATTAAAAAAAGTTAAATCGTTTTAGTTTTTCTTAAACATTATGTCATACAATATACTTGTTTATTGCATATTAGCACTGCCTACACTGATGAAGCACTGTCGTCAAACTACTGTACTACAATACGAATTTATGTTTGTATATATAAAAAACGGTTGCTAAATATAACTTAATTGCGTGATAAAATTGCATTACTGAGATTCAAGTTTTTTTAATGTTTTGATCTTATAGTCCTCAATCGTCACCGTAGCCTTAATGGGTCTGAGCTATGAAGAACATACCATAAAACAAACAATTCATCTAGAGCGGCAACCATATCATAAATATTATACCTTTTACTATAACTATTGTATTTTTTTTTCTTTAATTGCCTATAGCAGTGGTTCTCAAAGGAGTTTCGCGGACCCTTTGGGGTTCGCGAAGGCATTCTACGGGTCCGCAAAGACCAGCCTCATCAGTCAAACCAGGCAATAAAGGTGTATTTTTTCAGATTGAGAAAAACATTAAGTTTTTCGGGTGAGTTTTTTCATGTATCTGTCAAAAAAGAACTATAGTTCATACAGCCCTTGGTTATATTCATTTATTAAATCATTATCATAAATAACCTACACGTTCCCTTCCCCTCATCACGAGCGGGGTCCTCCATCATCTCCGCCGATCCAGAAGGGGTCCACGAAACGTCCAAGGTTGAGAACCACAGGTCTATAGAAAAAAAAAACATTCCGCTGATATGCAATGGTTTTTGTATCACCGTATCAGCGCGCATGAGCCCCTATTCGGAAATGTTTTGGGCTTTCACAGCAATTTATCGTTGCTCATAATGGTAGCTCACTCCGAAATGTCCTCGCTATGCATAGTCATTTTGAAGTAAAACTAAATTTAAATCACATTGGCGATGTCCACTTGGTGACCAATAATCTAGTCCAAAAACATTTACGCGAGACTGCAGTTATAATTAATCTCATCTGAGAAGAACGCAAAGAGTTTAACGACTTTAACGTTGTTTTTTTACTAACATCCAGACTCAGCAGGTTGCAAGAAACCACTCTTTTCGTTCTGAGTTGTTACATATTATTTGAATGTGTATGCCACATGGAACTGTCACTTTGTTTTTTTTTCTTCTAATACTGCTATATTTCATCTATTATTACGTTGTGACTTATTTAGCGTATATTTTTCACCTCAAAAATATATCGACAAACATTTTGAAATCACTTCTGTACTGTAATGTGATCTTGCACAAAATATTCTCGCTATTATGACTGTAGCTTTCTCCATGTGATCAGGGTAGTTTATTTGTTTACCAAGCCGTTTTTTTCGCCGAATAAGTAGCAATCTGTCGAATTGCCGACTTTAACCAAAAAGGAGACAAAAATATTATAACTCACTTGCAGGCTCACCGGTTCAATACATTTTCCTATGTTTGATAGTCTTCTGGGGAAAAATAAACCCTTCTCAAAATATAAGTGCACTTTTTTTTACTGCGACATGTAATTTTACTCTAAAATAACGTTGACAGTATTTCAGTGTGCATTTTCTGAAATGCACACTGAAACCAAAGTCCTGGATAAAGTGCTGCTTCTGTGTTTAAGCACAGTGCACAGTGTTCTGTGTTTAAGCACAGTGCAGACTGTGTTTAAGCAACATACTGAAACGATAACTTCCAATATCCCGTGTGCAGTCTGCATGCAAGCTTTTCGCAGCAAGTTGGTTTGTGAATTTCCTTACGATAGATGAGGGATCATGGTGACCAAGAGGAAACTGACCTCCCACCCCTTCGTTTTTGAGAATCGAAATTGTATAAATAATAAATTAGTCTAAGTATGTTACATGAACATGACACGATATATTATCATTGTGTCATTTTAATTCTGCAGATGAACAACTTACTGATCTTCTAGAAAAAACGGTACTAGGGCAGTAGTAGAAGTAATAAAATAGAAGCCTGCAATCTGCAATTTCGCCTAAGATATCTGAACTACTCTAAAACATACCATTTTTAAGTATTACATTTTGGCGTGCTTCTTGCTTCTTTTTTCTTACTAGGTTTCTTTTTATTTATGCAAAAATAAATATGTTGCATTCTTCGGGCCACTATTAGGGACAACACATTTCTACTCATTTCAGCTATACCTTTAACTTTGTTCAAGCGCGTGCTGTGTCATCATTTTAAAAATATATTACAAATGAAACGATACAAATATATGTTTGCGTAAGAAAATTTATACAAAAACGTTTTTTTAAATATTTTTGTCACTTAAAAATATAGACTTGAACTCCACGCTTAACATCAAACGCTGAGGTACCTAAATGATTAGCAAACTTCTCAACACTGGAGCAAGTTAAACTTTAACCGAAATATGTTAGAAGTCTTTACTACATCAGTAACACACAACTATGTTAAAACATTGTTATTATAAATGCACCAGTAGTTTAACTTCAGGTGAAATACAAACATTATCGGTTAAGCTCAAGTTTGTATTTTAGATGCAGAATATTCCTTGCAATAAAATATAATGTAAAAGTTTCACAAACATGTTAGGCCAAATATAACTTACCGCAAATATAGCGAGGGTTCCGTATCAAGCTTAGAATTTGCAAAGATGGGATGGGCATTGAATAAAGTGGCAAAAATTCCGGTTTTCCCGCTGTAGCAGTGCAGTTTCAATCCTATTTGTGAGTGTAGCTTGTAATAAACCAAACGCGCAAAGAAAACTTTCGCGTTCCTTTCCTCCCAAGCAATTTACGTGCACCGACGGTCAGATATTATCAATATTGATGCCTCTTTACAGCTGGGAGTGGTTCGTGATATATACAGCCTCTCCGTTAGGATCATCTGAAATTTAAACCGTAGGGTATATAAGCCGTCGTATGTTCCAAGAGAACCATCAGATCCACTTCTACGCAAGAGGAAAAGAATCCATCATGTTCTCTAAGGTAAGAAACACTTTCTTGAATAGACATTATATTGAGTTCAGATGAAAAACCTGTGACTTCTCTGTCATATTGAGAGAAATAATAATGCGTTAATCCTTCTAGGTCCTTGTGTGCTGCCTCTTCGCCTACGTGGCTTGTGGTGTTGTAGTCGAACATGTGAGTAAAACATAAGATCTACTCCAATCAAAAAATAAAATAAAAGTAAATTGTGTATATTTACTTCTGAACATATAATTGAGAACTAATAAAAATATGCCAGTGATATTACGTGGCGCCGAATGCATAATGTAAACTCCTTTGGAAAGTCTCAAGACGATTATTAAAAGGTCGAAAAGCTTCCCAATAGTGGAAGAACCGACGCCGCCTAACGTGCAAGTCATTAAGTAAGATGGTTGTCGCATAGAAGAAGTATTGTTACGCCCGTTTCATCATAGGTCGTAGCATAGCAAAAGCTAGGAGACGAGTAATTAATCAAACAGGGCCTAAAGAGTATCATCCCTTTGCTCATATCTTTTTTCTGCTTGTGTTACTCCGTCCTAATCAATCCAAAGGCAGAAAGTGCGCGTTGAAGTTGCAGTTTTAGTCCGTGATTATGCAGGGCCCCACAGCTTCGAACAAAGGTCAGACCTATGAAAATGTTTACAAGCAGCATTAATATGACCACTTGGTGCCAACTAAGCAGGGGGAACGTCTTGAAATATTGGAATATGCTACAAGCTACTAAGACTATATAGGTCATGCCAAAACGTTGTTCTTATTCGGATTTAAAAAAGAAAGTTATACTCTAAAACCAACCCACGGGAAATGTGCGTACGTCGAGCGTTTCCTCAAGTGGATCAAGGCGCTTTGCGCCTTCCTTTCAATTAATGTATATCTTCTAAAATATTTATTTCATCGTCCACTATATACTAAAGAATTTATGAACCGTAATATCATAACTCAAGAAGTACCAAAATGCGCTCGCTTATACTTTGAAAGGATTGATACAGTGAAAAGTTTAGAAACAATCTTAGGGTTCAAAGTGTTTTTTTTTGTAGTTTTTCCTCCGGGTATATTAGAATCAACCAACACACAAAATATTTAATAATTGCTCAACAACCTGGCTACTTCGAAGTAATATGAAATAGAATTAGAGTTTCTACGTAGGATGTCAAAAATACACAAACCACATAATCCATTCCGCGATCAATAAAAGGATATGTTTACTACTTTTATTGCAGCCACCCCAGCCATACAACTGGGGCTACGACAATGTCGATGGATTCGGCACCCGCATGACCCGCCAGGAGACTGGCGATGCCTTCAACAACAAGGTCGGCTCCTACAGCTACATCGATGCCTTCGGTGTCACCCGTGTGGTGAAGTACGTGGCCGATGCCACCGGCTTCCACCCAACCGTGGAGACCAACGAGCCAGGCACCAAAACTTCCGTGCCAGCCGACGCTCCTTTCTTCTCTTCCGCTGTCGAGGGCCCACACCCGGTCGTTGTCAAGGCTGTCCACCCAGCCCCAGTCGCCGTTCGCTCTGTCTATGCCGCCCCAGTGGCCGTGCGTTCTACCCTTGGCGCCCCAGTGGTTCACGCTGCCCCTTTCCCCTACGCTCACCATACTCCTCTGAGCCACGCCGTCGCCAAGCATTTCTAAGGAACGAATAAATTATTTGTCTGTCTTCCACTGCATTTCAACGTTCAGCATTCCTTCCGCGGTCTCATTCCAGCTTGGAGAATATGTGATCAAACTATGACATTTTTTTGCTCCAGCGTTCTTTGGGAGTAAAATCACGTCCGTGATCATACAATTTTTTTCATGTGAGCTTATTTTAGTGAATAATGATATTTTGACAGCTGTTTACCCGAAATTGCGTGTTTAGTTCAGTAATTTGTTACAGGACGGGGAGTAAGAATTAAGAATATTTAAATCATTATGTATCCATTACGTGAATCCCACTGGTTTCACCTTTATAATCTAAATCATACATTTCTCACAAAGGAAAAACTTGAAAATATATATTTGTATTTGCAAAACTGGCGATACTGCTCTCTATTAGTCGATTCTTTTTTCGATGTGCATTTATACTCCAGTAAAATGAAGGATGGATTGAGCACGAAATGTTTTTCTTACACTGAACATCTGCAAAAAGCCGTGCTGTTCTCACCAACTTGTTGCGTTCTGCGGTCATCTTATCTTCCTCATCGTTCACCAGCCAAATAATCTCCTCGTTCAAGCAAAGTGAAATTCAAAGAAGAAAAACAAGAAACGCATGCGTTCCCGCATACAGATGCACACACAAAAACAGATTCACACGCAGAGGGGCAGTTAGCGCGAGAGAGAGAGAGACAAAACTTTGTCAGACACACACGGCGTCAGAATGAGTTATCTGTCTCAGGTTAACATCACATCCACCAGTACAGTCGTTTTACTCTACTTGATCTTTCCTCCTGATTTATGAGACTGCTTTATGAGGCCTTGCACACTTTCAAATATAAGCATACCAATGTCGAGGTGCCACCCTGAATTTGTGGTCAATATTCACTGCCTAAAGTTTTAAATCATTCAAACTTGATTGGAATAAATTCAGACTTCTTTAAATCAAATAATGCTGCTTACTTAATCTTCTAAAAATATAAATTTTGTTTACCCTGCTATCACGTGCCATATTCTTTATCCACCCTGTATTCCTGCGTACCGCGCTTCTGGCCCGTGACCGGCAAAATGGGTAAAACGGCAACCTCCCCGTTGCACCTTCTGCAAGCACGCTTCAGCACACCAAACTTCAGCATTCAATATCAGAGTGTAAGTCAGCATACCATTTCTCAGACGAAAGCTGTCAAGAGTCGTGGGCCCAGGGCTGCGAGTCAACAGCCTTCAGGCTACGTGCCCCCTGAAAGGGCTGCGACAAATTAAAAAAAATATATAATCTGCAAACTCTTATAGCATTTCGGAGACACAGATGAAGAGGCCCAAATTGAACTATCTCAGGCTATCTTCCAAGCCTGGTCGCAACCAAAGACATCACCACTCCTCTCTCATTTCTGGCCTTTGAATAGGAGTTTTGTCAATTAATAAATATGTAATATTCAAATTTATTGAGAGATCTAAAAACCAAAATCATCAACAAGAATATCGAGCACAGGCATCCCAACTATTTTTTATATTAAATAACTTATACTCCATTTGACTTAAAGGGACGCATACACTCCCCCCCCCCCCCCACCCCACACTAAAAATATTTTTTGCCAGTCGATATTTTATGGAGTCAGAAGACTGCCCATTGAACATTTTGCTGCAGCGTAACGTATATATTTAATAAGTAAGAAACACAACTGCCCAAACCGAAACCGAAACTGGACTGGTAGTTTGAAGAAATGTGCACTGGAGGACAGAGTTGCCGAGACTCACGTAGCACCACCCGACCGCGTTTTCTTTCCTAGAGCGCAGCTCGGCGCCCGTTTCCGGCCAGGCGGCGTCGCTATAGCCGTCGACGTCGTCGTAACCGCGGGTTACGACCCTGAGGCGTTTCCCATAACTTCTTCACACGTGACGGGTAGTATGACGTCACAAGGGTCCCTGGGGTCCCGAGTGATGTCACGAAGGTCAGGAGTGACGTCACGAAGGTCAGGAGTGACGTCGGGAAGGTCAGGGTGACGTCACGGAGGTCACGACGAAGGTCACGCTCTTCACGTCACCTTCACGAGGCCTTCATGAGGGAGGAGGGAGCGAGGGGAGGGGAGGGAAGGAGAAGAGGGAGGAGGAGGGACAAGGAGGAGGAGGGAGGGACAGGGAGAGGAGGAGGGAGGAGAGGAAGGAGGAGGACGGAGGAGGAGGAAGGGGAGGAGATGAGGGTACGGAGGGAGAGGAGGAGGATACCCTCCTATCAGTACCCTCCCTCCTCCTCCTCAAGAGCTGCGCTCTAGTTCGGCGTTACAGGGAATTGTAAACACCTTTCTTTTCTGTTTTTCTGGCCTTGCGAAGCAGACGAAAAACGCACGTGGACGTCGCACCGAACACTCAAAGTCCGACACTTTGTCCTTGACGTATCCGCGTTTTTCAAGCTCTTACCAATTCGAGCTCGTAAAGCGAGCGATGTCTTCAGCCAGGACAAGGGGCGACGACTCGGCGACGTCTTCACATGAACTTCTTGATGATTGGGCGTGGCCTACGGAATAAATCGTAATTGTTTTGGTCGGTAAAATATTTATGCTCTCGAAACTAGACAGGTTCGGCGCTACCGCGAACAACAGTTCTGAAGTAGAGGTCCCACGCCCGTGGTCCGCCGCCATCGCTTAGTCCTCATCGTTCGGCCGTCTAGGCCACAACTCCCGGAAATCGAAGTCATGTTGAGGATTACACGGAGAATGCACAGAGTGCGTCCTGTTCTTCGTGCGACTTTTTTTTCAGTCAATGTATGTGCAGAGCATCAGTAGCCACAAAAAATGGGTATCATATTGGTTTCTATATTTAATATTGATCGATAGGTCCATTGACCCACCACTTTTATTAAATTTCGTGGATGTGTATTAACACTAAGCGCGACTCAAACCGATCAGTTATAAATCGGCGGTTTTCGGGTGAAAAATAAAAACAAATTTCGAGCGGGAAATTGCGTTTTGGGTTGTTCGGCTCTCCTATGTCATGTACAAATAAAAAACCCTGGCGAGCATAAATACCCTGGCAGTGTCTCTTTAAAGGCCGACCTTTGCCGACTCAACGCTTCGAGTGAATCAAGCAGCGCCAATTGCATCATCACGGCGCTCATCCCTCTTGTGCGTTGGCTGTCCCCGATTATCCAAATCACGCACAGTGCATTCGACGCGATACTTTTTTTTTGGCGTGATTGATTTATCGGGTGGCGGAAAACCTTTAAAGGACAACGAGCGCCATGTTAATGAACTTTTGGCGCCATTTGGTTGGCTCACCGTAGCGTCGGTTCCGGTAAGGCTTAAAGTATGTGGAGCGTAGTATAGAACAGGGCTTCCCGATTGTATTCTTCTGTCCTTCACGTGTCACAAAGCCTAAAGTAAAAATGTGGAAATATTTTGTGAAGCAACGGGGCTTTAAAGTTCGAAGTTATGTCGAGGACGAGAGAAACGTATGATGGCGAAGTGTCCCTGGCAATAAATAAATTCACATGCTGGAGCTACCCGTACGAAAATGTCAGATATGCCCTGATATGTTATATACGGCCATATATGATAATATAAGGAGTCAGATATGCCACATCCCGCCATATATGGTAGCACATTCGGCCATATTTCGATATATAAGTGGGCAAATAGTGCCAGATGTGGCCGGCCACATAAGTGCGTAAATACGGCTGATAATGGTATCTGGGCCCGTTTCGGTCGTGCAAGCAATAAGTCATATTTACTCGCCAAGACACTAGTTGATTGATCTATATCACATGAGTCTCATGTAATTGGTTAACTATTGTTAACATCCTCAAAGTGAAGTTATTTTAGGTATTTGGACCAATTAATCAATCGCGCATTTTGAAGATTGGAAAACAAATGAAATTTGGTTGTATGTTTGACGTGTGACAATATGACGAAGTACGATCGGAAAGCGAATGAATCATATAATGGATTTTAGATCGCAGCTCTTAGGCGCCCGTTTCCGAGTTAAGCTGTGTCGGCGTCGTCATCGGTGTAACCGCCCCGCTAAATTTAGCAAGAAGTTGAATTGGTACGTATGTCACGTGACGTCAATTTTCCCGCTAAATCTAGCAGTGAAACTAATTTTGTTCATGTTTCCCGCTAAATTGAGCGGGGAACCACGAACCGTTAGCTCACTGAAGATGCAAGACGCTACTTCGTCGTCCCGAATCTTTTTCCCTTCGAACGGCTGCGAAGCCGTTGCGCCCGGAGTACCCTATGCAGCATCTTTCAAAAACTTTTTGCGCAGCATCGCATTGGTTCGTTTGCGAGCGTCGGCGATTCATCGTGTGATGAAAGTCGGAAGATCTGCTGTCCGGGGTGTCTTTTATGTGTAACGCTTTCGTAAAAGAAATTGAAATTTAAAAACGCGAACTTAACAGTGTACACACAATTTTCCAATTTATTGGTAAAAATATATATACATATTTATTTATCTATTTATTTGTGGACATCTTGAGCGAAAAAATAGTGGCATTTATTTTTTATTTAAAATTATAATGTGGGTTATACAGCGTAAAACATACTATCTTCAAACTCGCATCGTTTGGGTCACTTTCGAGCTGGACAGCTTCTTTGGAAGTTCAAAAGCTGGACTTCATAGAGCTGTATGTTCACACGGTATTGACAGCAGGGTAGACGCTATGCATGTTTTAGGCCAATCGTGTCTCCGGTTAGGATCACGTGACTACAGTCTAGAAGCTGGTGATAAAGCAGAACATGGCAGCTGCCTGGGGCCCAAGGCCACGCATAGCATTCACTGCACTGTCAACCTCGGGTACAAGAGACAAAACCGCTCGTTGTGGTCGTTGATGCCCCATAAGATAAGCTTTTTGTTCGTGCACTCCCGTTTTGGCCTTTCCTTCTCTCCTTTTATCTCTCTCCCTAAGCTGAAAGCGTGGTTGAAGGTGCGTGGTCACGTGGTTTGACGGATGACGTTGGCAATATTGGAATGCGTTCGGGCGGATCTAGTTTCGAACGGCGCCCTGCGTGGCTGCTACGGATTTCTGCTTCTGCAAGCTATTTCTTCAAAGAAGCCCAAGAATTTTTTGTGATGCGTTTAGTGTTCGGTTCTACAAATGACAGCTTGTGCTACATCGTGTTGAATCTTCACGGACACCTTCCTTCTTGTTTTTGTGTTTGAGTGGTGGTTCTACCGTGGCCGTGTCGACATCTATCTCGGATTACACCTTTCAAGTCCGGTCTTGTCAACGTAAGTGCGCTGCAGCCTACTTCGTGGCAATTGATCGTTTTCCTAAAGGTACTCTTCCAGGTTACCTCTAGAATTAGGCCGTGTCTATCTCCTGGCAGCCGGGAGAATAATTGTGCAGAATATTTCGGCATTGGTGCGGTTGCGCTACAAGCAGAAAGTTTCGATATGCCGCCGACAAAGTTTTAACGTGTCGTCAAAAACAACAACAACAAAGAATCCTAATTACGCGTTCTAGAATTTGACGAGCAGCTTTCCGAGTCGCTTGTACAAAGATTGTTACGATTTTGCGAAATACTGGTAAACAACGCTAGGTTACCGTCATAATCTAAACCCTGAGATAAGGATAAATCAAATAACGGACAACTCTCATTGACTCAGGGTTTATATTATCATGTTTCCTAACAGGCTTGCCTACATACTTTCGCTCCTTGCAAAGGTTATGGTGTCGCGGACGGCACAAACCGATCCCCTGACGGCGGCGTCTCGGCGAGCTTGCACACGGGTGCCGCCGCCGACCGATCGCCGTCTGGCCGGGCTCGCGGAGCGACAATCGCCCGTACTCGGCCGGGAGACCCGAAGGTGCGCTCGAAGCGGGGTAAAGGCGTTATGTAACGAAAGGCAAGGGGCATCTACACCACGAATGGCCAAAAGCCGATGCGAAGGCGTCCGCGAACGTAAACAACGGTAGAAAAGTGCAGTTGCTCGCCGCTTTGAGATGCGTGCCGCAAACTCGGTGATCCGCGGACGTATCCCTCTCCTGCCGCTCGTACTTCCTCGAACTTGACGGACACTCTGTCTGGCGGTTCACGCCGACGAAACGATCGGACGATCGTCGGGATACCGGGTAATTGTTACAGCCGAGCGCGGCACAGTTTACCATTGCTCTCGCTGTGAAGGGTCGAAGAGTCAACCACCAGCATGGTGGATACCGGCGTTCGACGTCATGATGTGACGTACGTGCAAGGCATGGATACCGGGTTTTTGTTTGTTTTTTATTCTTGCAGATTTGTTTTAAAAGAAGCCATGAAAGCTACACTTATGCGGTTTGTGCGAGTGAGTTATATGCCCAGGGGGACATTGTTAGTTTTCTAATCTTTGCGATGAGTCGGCTAATTAATTAAAATTCATTAATTAACTTTTAATTAGTGAAAATAGACATATGGTTTCAATTAGAAACTTGCTGAGCGTCGTCCAAAACCCCTAAATCAGTAATTCTTAGAAAGACTGAGCGCGTGTGAAGCGCAGTAGTGCGCTGAAGTTACCACTCGTGGACCAGCTACAAGGATGGGGCTAGATAAGAGACGGAAAAATTGCACGGGCGCCTTACCGAAACCGCTAGCCTTGTACCGACGTTATCAATCCTCGCAGCAAGCAACGAACGTTTCTCTGTGACAATGACAAAGAAAACGCAGTTTGCTTATGGCGGACAAGAGAGGGGGTTAGGATAAAAAGGGGTTCGGCGGTGTAACAGCCACAAACACAGCAGTCCTATCCCTCACGAACCTCGCGTGACGGTTTTATGCTCCATTAGTTTTCTCTTCGTTTTTGCTCTCCACGCAGTCCGTCTTGTGTCACCGTGCTGAAAGTGCGACGACTATTGCGTCACGGTTGTTTCACTTTGTTTCCTCCGTTCACAAAACGGAAGAAATGTAACTTTTAATTTCAGTAATTCGTAACTCAAAAAGTAATTATATTATATTAGAAATTACATTAAAATTAGTAATTTGTTAACTACTAAATTACAAAAAGTAACAGATTGCAAAAATTGTAACGGGCTACTTCATGTCTGCATATTTATACATTAAAATTTAAGCCCTGCTAAGGAAATCCCCTTCAGCCTAAATGACAAACGTACACCTAGTTTCAGATATGTCTACCAAATTCTTGAGGCTCATACACACACGTGAGGTTAAGCTTACTAATGCGAGTAATTTCCGAAAGCTTTTTAGCTACCGCTGGCGATCCTCTCAAACTGTGGGGACGTCTCTCGTTTTCACAGTGAATTTACCGTTACTCAAGACAGGCAAAGGGGCTCAAGAAGATGTGCATTGCTCCTTCACATCCAACGTTCATGGAGAACGAGCGATTTAGAAGGACCTCGGCACCATTGCAAAGCCCAGTCAACATACTAAGCCCGTTCACACATACACCACGGTGCTATATCAGCACTATCACTCTTAGCTCAACATTGCGCTGACTTCGCTGACGCAGCTCTGACTTGCTGTAATAATGATACAACACTCAAAAAGCGCCATATGAGCACTAAGAAACCGATCTACGAAAACTTCCTATTGATACTGCCTGAAGAGTCGTTGCTAGTTCGGTGCATCAACGTGACAAAAATAAAAAAAGTTGTCTACCTAGAAAAACGGTTTTTGGCCGCGTGCATGACGAAGCAGAAACACGTATCCGTGCATCTTGAAGTGTCGTGTTTATTCTTACCTCGAGTGAAAAAATAAGGGGCCCAGAATGACCTCGCCTTGCTTGTATCGCCCTAGATGACGCGCGGACATCTAGGGCCCTAAACTCGTGAAGCACACGGTTGGAGCCGAAAGTGCGCTATGCGCGCCGATTCGATGTCGGCGACTAACACCTGAAGTCATCGTCGTGAAATGCCACTTGGTGCGCTCCATCATGTCCTCCCCCAACGTTATGTTCGACGAGTTTAGAGGCCCAGGTCGAATCTTCGAGATGGCGAGTTTGGTAGATAAGAAGTCGAGCGCGGTATTGCGGGTTCATTCACCGATTCACTCTAGCAATAGTCAGCTATCCCGCAAACGCACCTTTGCTCGCTGCTGCCGCCGTCGACGCAAGCTGCTGCTTTCTCGACATGTGTTCTTTTTTTTTTATTGTGGCATAAGTTCGTCGATTAAACCTTTATTTTCAGTTCATTATTCATCGTCTCGTCGCATTCGTGTGACACTACGTTACGTTAGAGTAAAAATAAACTAACCACCGAATCTGAAGCATTACCATTGTGTGTTTTATTACCGCATTTTCCGGATTTAACATGTTTAAAGTTGAAATCTTACCTGTGGCGGACTATCTATAGGCGCGGTCTATGCAAGGATTTGCTTTCTTCACGATTGTTCACTGTGACAACACTTGAAGTATTTTATAAATAACTGAGTATAATAATTAGTTATGTATGATACAAGATTTTTGTTTGTAATACAGGAGGCGTGTGTCAGGGTATGCTGGGTATGATTATTTTTACGAACGGACTGGGCACTATGTGAGGAATAGGCACCGGGTGAAGACACTCAAAGCAAAAACTTTCATTTTTGACAACAAAGTTGCACCTGCGGACTATGAACCGGGAGCGGACTACAGTACGGAAAATGCGGTACTACGGTATATAGATTATTGGCTATAATCTGCATCCATTCAGGATGTCCCTATAGTTAGTGAACACAAAACAAAATCATAATGAGGACGGCTATATTAGTCATGTGTCAATAATGTATTACCATCTTAGAAGTGCTTGGCAAGAGCGTAGGCGAGAGGAGCGTGGTTCCCGTAGGCGAAGGGAGCAGCATGCACAACTGGGGCGACGTGAACGGCGAGAAACGGCCACTGGGGCAGCCCTGACGACGACTGGGTGTGGGCCCTCGACGGCGGTAGAGAAGAACGGAGCGTCGGCTGGGACGGAGGTCTTGGTGCCTGGCTCGTTGGTCTCGACGGTTGGATGGAAGCCGGTGGCATCGGCCACGTACTTCACTACACGGGTCACACCGAAGGCATCAACGTAGCTGTAGGATCCGACCGTGTTGTTGAACTCGTCTCCGGTCTCCTGACGGTTCATACGGTTTCCGAACTCGTCGACGTTGTTGAAGCCGTAGCTGTATGGTTGGGGTGGTGCATGTGAGAAAGATTACTAAACCTCTTGCGGTTCAAACAATTATTTACGTTCGTACGTAGAATGAATAGATGGTTCACGATATCATTCTCAGGAACTTTGCCATTAGAATTTATTTAATTGTTCTCCCTCTTCCCTAGTGAAATTCAGTTGTCTGTGTTAGGCATGGTTTTTTATGAAATTAATTTTTCTTTTGAAGGGCACACAATTTATTTCTATACAGCAGTTTTAATGTCGTCATCAAAAGTAATGGGAATGTAGGTACTTAAACAATTTAAAGATCTTAACTGGTCCTAAAAATATTACGCAGTGATACATTTATGGAATTGTACATCCCTTAGGTGTATTTCTACCCAAGAAAAGCTGGTATCTATATGCTAGATTTGGATTGGTTTTATGTAAAACATACTCTTGAATTTTCAGTCATCGAGGTGTCCCTTTACATTGGAAAGAATAAATACAACGTGCATACATTGTCAGCCTACTTATATGTTCAACAACAACCCCAAAAGTCACGTAGGCGAAGATACAGGATACAAGGACCTGGAAAAATAAAAGCTTTTCGTGAGAGGCTCCAAAGTAATTGAAGGAATCCGGGCGCCAGAATGCAGAACGCCAGAACACTAGAACACCGGTCATTGGGAATAACATGATCGCACCTTAGAGAACATGATGGATGTTTCTCGGCTTGAAGTGAGAGTGACAGATCTGTAGTATCCCAGAGTTGTGCTTACGACACGATATCAAGCATTTCACCTATAATTCCGTAGCAGTACTTGTCACAGAAATTTCACGTCGACCATATATTTTTCAGTTCCTCCGCACCTAAAACGTGATAAAATTTCAACACAGGAAAAAAAACAAAAAAATGCGACCCGAAGTTGCAAGCCTCAAATATTAGAAGTCGCTCTAATTTTAACGACTCTAGTCGCCACTGTGGCGACTAGAGTCGCCACATTGTGTAAATGGTTACGATCGTCAATGTAAATGGTTACGACGAAACAATCTGAGAAAGAACAGTGATTGATGCATGCGACAAAAGGGACGAATGCAGGACACAACATTCTTTCAACTGTCAGCGTGAACCCAGCTCAAAAGAACGCACGGTCACGTGTCCTGATAAGTTTGATTGCAATTGTGGAATCGTATATAGGGACTTAAATGTAATAGATGAAAAAGTGAAAAACACACACCAAAAGTATGACTATTAACAAAAAAATGAGAGAAGACAAATTATTTACTATTTAAGAAAATTTACGTCTTGAATCTTTCTTGTTGTAACTACTTGACCGAAAATTGTATATTTTCCAGCACGTTCTCGCGGCACTAGTTTTTTTTGGGGGAAAGCTAACTTCACGGGCTTGCTCTTCGTATTTTTAATACGCAAAAAATACCAAGATGCCTAATCCACCCCGCGTTCTTGATGCGGCTGTCATTTTATCCCTGTAAGTTACCAGGCCCTTTAAATTGTCGAGTAAATAAGTAAGCGTGTCACACTGTACGATGTAATACAACAACTCAACGTGAAAATCAATTGTAACCTCCTTGCTTGTAAGTATACTCGGGCAAACGTGGTGTATTCTCCAGCCCGTTGTTGTGGTCCTGATTCCTCTACACCTAAGTTTACTACGCGGATTTTGCCCTTAGCAGTTTCTAAGTTGAAAATAATAAAAGGAAAGCCAGTGAATAAACCATCGAGGCTGTACCTCAACAGGCACAATTTTTTTCCGCAAAAGAAACCTAAAAAAAATTGTTCCATATTTTTTTATTTGTAAAAATTATTTTGTAAGTATATGTTCTAGGCAGAAGGATTAAACATAGTTCTTTACGACAAAATACATTAAGCTGCTTTTAATCGTCGCTGAAATACGTTGCACCAATATCCTAAGCATTGAAATGTTATCTACTCACTCCCAGACATGTTTCACACAGTAAGTGGAATGACCACACAAACCACTCTGGATCAAAGATATTGCTAATGAGTGTTTTAAACGCTGCTCTTGTGTTTTGCTGCTGCACGGCCACAACTATCTGCCTTTACTTGTGTTTACTTTTTTTTAAATTTTATGTTTAGACACAAGTCTTTTAAAATAAGTCCGGATCTTCCAAAGCACAGATAATCAATAAAGTTATATGCCATCAGTGAGCACCCAGACTCAGTGATGAATGGAATACACATAGGTTGACTGTTTAAAAAACGAGGCTTTAATATCATTATTTTGTAAATATTTAAGCACGTCTGCCGAGCGTGTAGGTGAGTGGAGCATGACCCACAGAGTAGGACACCGGAGCAGCATGCTGAGCGTAGACAACAGGAGCTGCTCGCTGGGCATAGGCTACGGGACCAGCGTGGACAGCTTGCAGTGTCACAGGGGAGGCATGCACAGCCTGCAGAGTGACTGGTGCAGGATGAACAGCCCTCACAACGACTGGCGCTTGGCGAACAACCTTTGCGACGTCTGGATGTGGGCCTTCAACAGCGGCGGAGACGGTCGCGGCATCGGCTGGCTCGGACGTCTTGGTGCCTGGTTCGTTGGTGTCGACGGTGGCGCGAAAACCGGCAGCGTCGGCGATGTAGTTGACGGTACGGTGGACGCCAGCAGCGTCGGTGTAGCTGTAGGAGCCGACCTTGCCGTTGAACTCGTCACCGGTCTCTTGTCTGGTCAGTCGTGTTCCGAACTCATCGGTGTTATCGTATCCGAAGCTGTAGGGTTGGGGAGGCTGCATACGGGAAAAGAATCATGTAAGATTTAGTCATAATTTCGTGCGGCAAGTACCTGTGAACTTGTTATATATATATCGGAGTTTTTTGTGTTTGTTAGAGAGGTCGTGAAAACATGGGCCTGCCAGAAAATGAAGGGCGACATTCGACCTTAGCTTCATCGACCAGTATAACTCGTGCTTGTACGATAAGTATAATTTAGACACATCATTCTTTCATATATTGGTTATTGAAATGTATGTTAAATATTCGAGCTAACTTTCTACTGTCATGTGAAAAATACCTACAGTTTGAATGAAAACAGGCATAAATACTTCAGCGTCACACGTATGCACTGAAAAAATAGATCTCGGCCAACTTGACTTGCTTCATATTTTGGGCGCCTCTCTATTTGGACACGCAAGTGAGCTAGGTGAAATTAACTGCAACGATATAAAAAGCTGGATTTCCATTGAATACAAGTATTATCATTATGTTGCTTAATTAAATTACGATGTACGTTACTCCCTTAAAAAAACATGAGATGATTGACATATATCCTGTCTTGAGTTCAAGAACCTGCCTGATAGCAATAAACCGTGCGAAGGTAAAGAGGACCTCGAAATCTATCGAAACGCGTGTCTCAGGCTTTGAATTAAACATCATCACTATTAAACAATGACGTAGCATTTTTTTTCATCTCTAAAGTGTTGTAGCCACAACATATAGTCTGTGCTATGTCTATATTATATCTCAATATTTTACAATGATTGAAAACTAGGAAAAATCGCTTCAGGTTTGTACCCACTTACAGACATTTTAACTAAATCTAGTGGCGTATTTGAAACAATTATGATACATTATTTGTTATGATGTCCAATACAAACATAAGAAATACCCGATTTTAATTGACACACCTTGTTGGCAATATTTCGCTATGTTCCGTCCCCGTTTAATTTTTGTAACCTAACGACGAAAGATATATCAAATATTTACTTCACAATAATTATAGATGTACAGTGGGCGAAAATACATGCTGGCACAGCGGAGTAAAGTCCGGAACTGTAAAACTGCTAAGCCGGGTGCCCCCAGTGCCTTTCGGTATTGAGAGGCTGGTTGAAATGAAGAGCACTGTAATTGCCTGTTTTCAGATTTTGACAAGATTTTCACTGGCTCAACGTGCCAAAGATACTCCATAAGGTTTTTCTCTGTATCTGCTATCACTACGTTGTTTCAGCTGGCATTTCCGCCCAGTGTAACTCGCGTAATGTAGGAAACACGCATCAAATTTGAATTATTATTATAATTTTAGAACTATACGCTAGTGGGATTGGTGGCCGAGTGGGCTAGCGCACACCAGCTTGGAGCACTTGGAGCAAAAGCTCGTGCTGCGGAAGCCAGGGATCATGGGCCCAATCCCCACCCCTGCCCGTTTCGATCTTGATGATCGTCATACCGGCGTCCGGTCGTGTATCACTAGTGCGTGGTGCACGTTAAATACCTCAGGCTAGCGGTTGTACTCCACTGGCTGCATTTCTCCTCTACAGCTGGGAGATAAGTCGCCCGTTGAGGCAGACTACGTTCTAGGCTGTATAAACACATCCACACGCCCAACAACTATACCTTGCAGGGCTAGTACGAAACAATATATGTACTCACGCTGTTCTCTACAGCAACTTGAGCGGCCACGTAGGCACACAGGCTGCACAGAAAAAGCTGAAACCAACAAATACACGTTAAATCATTTACTGCCACTGACACAGTAAACATTTGTAACAAACGTCCTGCAGCCTCTAGGGAGCTGTTAATCACTCGCAAATGTTAAATTAACAAACTTAACCATCGAAACATTTAAAAGGAAGCGACCAAATTCAACGATTTTTGAAGGAGTTCTAACGCAAGGCTGATACTGAATTTCACAAAATACAGAATGCAATCATGATTTTTTAAGACAGTTAAGCCAAGCGCCTACTAAAAAGCAACAAGGGGCAATCAACTACCTTGGAGAACATGGTAAGGGCTGTTCGTCTTGGTAAGAAGTCGAAGTAGTGATGATCTGCTATTCGCGGGCTGCTTTTATACCATTCGGAAGCTCTGAAGAAAGCAGAGACGGCAGCTTTGTATGCATATCAGCAAAGAACGCGAGGTTGTTTTTACAGTCCCCTTCATTGCTTAAGCGCATCACTGATTCTGAAGTGAAAGAATGTGAGAATAACACGTATGGTGATGGTTGCATAGTACGTTTCATCATCTATAGTACCGGCACCATAAGAAAATTGGCAGCGACTTTTATTTCCAAAATACTATCATGCATGAAATGCAGTATTCCAGGTGCGATAGCATAAACGTGTTTAAACGACATTAATTAGTCGTTTCGAAGGGTGAAGAAAGTTTCTTTTGATCAATTTCCCCATTCCATTGAGCTGGGAAACTGGATGCATAGGGCACATGACGTCAATTTCCCCGCCACATCTAGCGGCAGAAACTAAATTGGTGTAGAGGTTTTGTGACATAAATATTCGCCTTCTAGATTTTGTGGGGGAATTGAATTGATATATGGGTCACGTTTCGTCCCGTCAAGTGATGTCTATTCCCCCGCTAAATTTAGCGGGAAATATAAAGGTCCCCTCCTCCTCAGACGTAGCGGGAAAACTGAATTGGTGTATAGGTCATCTGACATCAGAGCACGTGATAGCAATTTTTCCGCCTAATTTTTTGTCTAATTTGTAATTTTCCAGCTCACCCTATTTAAGTATGTACAAACTAGCTCAAGTAAAACCTGTAGTAATTTATGTGCTGACGTAAAGTCATGTGGCATTAAGTTTGCAGAAATATTTAGCGGGGAATGTGATTTGGTGTTTTGGTTAAGTGACATCGATTTTCCCGCCGACTTTGGCGAGGAAACTTAATTTACGAACGTTCCTCGTGACATTGATTGACATGAGTGACCTGCACATCAATTCGGCTTCTTGGCTAACATTATCTGGGAAATTCACGGACGGACGGACGGAGCGGACAGCATTTTAGGAGAGGGGAGTTCTAAAAATCATTACAATGTTTCCAGCTTTATGAACTACTAATTAAATCAATATATCATGATCCACGTGGTTACCTCGAATCGGATTTTTGAAGTATGCAAAGAAGAATCTATGAATTTTACATAGTATGTCGTATTTCATAGGCGTACCTCGTAATCCTAATATCTGCATTAAATTTAAAAAAGAAATGACATTGACATTGCCGAAACGATTGTGTTCTACCCATATTCTTACACCGTTCCACGTAGCACTTCGCTTCTTCGGTTTACATTGTTTCCAAAATTTCCACGTACATATGGTAAACCCATAATATTTACGATTCATTAGGTAAAATTTAAACTGTTTATTAATGTTTTATATTGCCTTAATATTGTGGTATGTCTTTCATAATGTTACATGAAAATGATGGGAAAGTTGTGGACAAACTATTCCAGCTCTTGGCTTGAAGCACAAGCTTTCTTGGCATTGCAAAGTGTTTCATACCATTAGTGCATATGGCTATACTCTCACTTCTTCATAGGGACAGCGAGTCCTCTCCATGTCCTTACTTCTCTTTTCCTTGTCTTCTTATGCCATGTTTTATTGTTCACAATGTGTAAGCAACTATCCCACCTGTGCATTTTGATGTTGTAATTGTAGTTCATCACGACGGCGTAATATATGTTGTGAAGTTCGGAGTCGGAGTCGCAAAATAACAGTTTTATTAATACCAGTGCAAAATACCCTACATGGTGCAAATGCTTTCTAGGTTGCAAGACCCGCGATTTAACATGTATGTCTTTGAACTCTAAAGTAATATTTTTTTTTCAAAAGGTGGCTTTATGTTTTAAATTTTTATCGCTCACATGTTATTAGTAGCGACAAAACAAGTATGTGATAAAGTGAGAAGGCAACATCACAATCATTCATTCTTTAAGAAAGTTGTGGATGCGACCTAGAACGTACTACGCGAGACGAACGAGAAAAGCAAATAAAAATGGCGCACAAAACACTATCCTTACCATAATGAAAACACAAGATGCACTAAAACTCAGAAGTGTAGAAGTAAATAGTAAAAGAACAAAAATTGTAGGCAGTAAAAAGAAACCTCTTTGAAATGTCTTTCTTATTGTTTTTTTTCATTATACTATAAGGGAATTGTGAAACACATATTACATAATTTTAATTTTAGCAGAATATGACGCAAATTTGAAACATAATAAATAATTCCATCTTTAGATCTCCACTTGGATCATCGTATGAGGTGTGTAGTATTATAACACGCGGCTGTAGGTATATTTCTACATCAAAGTGTTACGTAAGAGAAACTCTCGCGAATAAACTAACATACTGCGAGCTGAGCGTTGCTTGAGCGGATATATTAGCTGCCGACGCCCAACTTTTATTTCTCAATAAGGTGTGTTATACCTCATATAATCTTATCATAGAACTCTGTTCAGCTCAAATTTCTTACCCCTGAAAAAAAAGCCATTCGGATTTCTCGAAAAAGTATTGCTACGTCTCAAACGTTGTATCCCTTCAAGTAGAATAATAATACAAACATAAACATTGAATAATCTAAAGCACTTTTTAATGGCAATATGATTGAAGATAGTGCTCGTTTCCATTGCAATGATTATGCAGTAGAAACTAGCCGTTGTTTCCTTAGTATTCGTGCCTTCACCGGCTTTTTGCATACTTATTAATACATTGATTTAATAGAAGTTCCTACTCTTTAACATTTTTTACAGTCCGAGATGTATCGACGTAACATTAATTTTTTGAATTTTTTTAAAACACCACAATTCAAAATTTCATTTGCCTAAATAAATGTTAAGCAGTTGCGAAAAAAGATTTGAAAAACACGTAGTTTGTGTGTTTTCGTGTATGGCAAACCGTAAATTCTGCATTTCTCCAAGAACTATAACATACAACCTTTTCTCGACTATTTTTTTAATATTATTAATCATAGGGAATTTACTAAAATGTTTACACAACCGTTTCGATAACCCACTTCAGCAAGCGATCGCTTGAGTCACCTGAAGCGTTCAAGCTGAAGGGACTCCAGCTGTTGAGGACATCATGGATGCTGTTTATTAAAATTAAGCAAGTGGCTATTTCGCATTAACCTCAGTCCAATAGCGACTCCTTCTGGCACAAATTAATACACCCGGTAACTTCTAATGCGCCCTAGCAAACAATATATAATTTACGAAAACATAAACTTTTCATGCCCCAAGAAACGACTTTTCGAGCAGACGTTTGATAAGAACACGGTTCCTTTCTTTTTCTAGAGATATTATAAACCAGGGGTCTCCAAACACGCGGCCCGCGGGCCGCATGCGGCCCGCGACTCTCTGGGACGCGGCCCGCAAACATCCCGTGGTTGCGAGCCCCCGTTCCGATGCCTCGTGCTCTACATGCGCCATTAATAGTAATTTTTTATCGTAGATTCATTTCAGCTGCAAGGGAGCTATGCTCATAAAACGTGATCCCACATTTTAAACTATATTTTCTTGAATCATTGGGTATTGCTTCGTCTGAATATTTGCTTCGCAGCCCTTTCTTATGTAAATCAACCGTAACGGCGATACCAGTAGGCTACAAGTGCGAGCTCTTTGCTCGAAAAGTCACCTCCGCTGCACGAACTCTCGCTGAGCAGGAACAAGTGCCACGAAGAAAGTTATGAGCTTCGGCCTTTGGCCGGCAAAACATACCTCTAAAATACATGTATTTTCTTATAATGCCGCTATAAAACTCTTCAGGAAAGCAAGAACTTTCTGATGAAGAGATATTGTTTATGCCGGTTGAGCCATCGTGCGACAAGGCATGCTGCTTTTGCAACGCGACGCACCACTGATGCTTGTTCGTTTATTTTTCTGTACCAAAATAACCAAATTTCCCCCTCTCCCTTCCCCCACTTGGTCCTCGACATTTCGAGGGAGCTATCTGTCCCCAACACTAAACCGAATTTGATATCGCTGAAATACACCAACATGCGGCTCTGACGACAGGCTGCTGCTGTAGCGCATTAATCAGGTGTGCTGTGTATGTAGGAGGCATTTGTCAGGCTGTGAAGGGAAATGTGGTACTATCGGTGTATAGATCATAGGCTATATTCTGTTTCCACTCACGATGTCCCTATTGTTAGTGCACACAAAAGAAAATCATAATCAGGACGGCCAAATTAGTCAAGTGTCAATAATTTATTACCATCTTAGAAGTGCTTGGCAAGGCCGAAGGGGACAGGAGCGTGGTTGGCGTAGGCGAAGGGAGCAGCATGCACTACCGGGGTGGCGGGAACGGCGCGCACGACCACTGGGGCAGCCTTGAGGACGACCGGGTGTGGGCCCTCGACGGCGGTAGAGAAGAACGGAGCGTCGGCTGGGACAGGAGGTCTTCGTTCCGGGCTCGTTGGTCTCGACGGTTGGGTGGAAGCCGGTGCCGTCGGCCACGTACTTCACTACACGGCTAAGACCGAAAGCATCACGACGTAGCTGTAGGAGCCGACCTTGTTGTTGAATTCATCTCCGGTCTCCTGACGGGTTATGCGGGTGCCGAACTCGTCGACGTTGTCGAAGCCGAAGCTGTAGGATTGGGGTGGTGCCTGTGAGAGAAATGATTAAATCTCTTGTCGTTTAAACCATTATTTACGTTCCTGCGTAGTTTGAATAGATGGTTGACAATATTTTAATTATCAGGAAGTTTACCATCACCATTTATTTATTAATTCTCCATCTTATTAATATTTAGTGAGGTTCAATTGTCTGTGTTAGGCATTGTTTTCAACGAAATTCGTTTTTGTTTTAACGGGTAGACAATTGATTTCCATAAGACACTTTTAATGTCGTCAACAAAAAGAATGCAAGTCTTCAAACCATTTAAGGATTTTAACTGATCATAAAAACATTACGCAGTGATACATGTATGGAAATGCGGATCCCTTACGTGATTTAAACTGCGAGTTGGGCTAGTTGGTAGTTATTGGTGGTGGTAAATACGCCTAAAAACACGGATAAAAAAGAAGCACACAGGATGAGGCGTAATTTGCAACAGTTGCAAGTCACGCCTCGTCCTGTGTGCTTCTTTCTATGTCCGTGTTTTTTAGGCGTATTTACCACCATCCCTTAGGTAAATTTCTGTCCACAGAACGCTAGTATCAATATGCTGGATTTAGATTGGTTTTATGTAAAACATACTCTTGTATCATCTTTCATCGAGGTACCACTTTACATTGGAAAGAATAAATACAACGTGCGTGCATTGTCAACCTACTCATGTGTTCAACAACAAACCCACAGGCCACGTAGGCGAAAATACAGGATACAAGAACCTGAAAAAATAAAATTAAATGTTTTCGTGAGAGCCTCAAAATTAATCGAAGGAATCCGGGCACCAGAATGCTGAACGCCAGAACACCAGAACACCGATCAATGTGAATAACATGATCGTACCTTAGAGAACATGATGGATATTTCTCGGTTTGAAGTGAGAGAGACAGATCTGCAGTGTTTCATAGTTTATATAGGCGGTCTGCCGTGTTTAGGACACGCCTTTAATAATGCCACCTATAATTCTGTACCAATAGTTGTCGCAGATATTTTACGTCGACCGCATTTATTACGGTCCCTCCGCACTGAATACGTGAAAAAATTACTCGACAGAAAAGGTAAAAAAAAAATAACCTCCTCCCCAAGTTTGCTTTTGACACGTCTTATGTTCCAGCAAGAGCTCCAAACATCTAATATTAAAAGTTCCGCTAAGCTTGACGAGTCTAGCCGCCCTCTTAATTATTTTTCAGGACTATTTCAATAAATGTATTAAAAACTTGCTGCTGAGTATTTTACGCCTACAGAGTGATCTAAGTAGTTACAACGAAAAACGTCACAAAAACAATGATTTATGCGACAAAATGGACGAAAACAGGACAAAACGTTCTTTCAACGGTTAGAGTGAACCCAGCTCAAAGGAACGCACGGTCACATATCCTGATAAGTTTGATTACGACTCTGGAATTGCATAAAATAACTTAATTGTAATATATGAAAAATTGAAACAGACACACCAAAAGTATGATTATTAAAAAAATAATGTGAAGACAAATTATTTACAATTTAAAAATATTTGCGCTTTGTATCTTTCTTATTTTAACTACTTGACCGAAAATTGTATATTTTCCGGCACGTTCTCGTTGTACCAGTCTTTTTCTTGGGGAAGCTAACTTTACGAACTTTCTATCGTATTCTTAACACGCAAAAAATTCCGAGAAGCTTTATCCTCCCCATGTTCTTGATGCGGCTGTTCTTTTATCTCTGTAAATTACCACATGCTTTAAATTGTCGAGAAAACGAGTGTCCGTGTCACGTTGTGCGATGTAGTCCAACAACTCAACGTTAAATTTAATTGTAACCTCCTTACTTTTAATTATACTCGTGCCAACGTGGTGTAATCGCCAGCCCGTTTTCGTCGTCCTGATTTTTCTACACCCAAGTTTACTACACGGTATTTGCTCTTAGTAGTTTCTAAGTAGAAAATAATAAAAGTAAAGCCAGTGAATGAACTATGGAAGCTGTACCTCAACAGGCACGTTATCTTTGAAGTATCTTTGAAGTATATGTTCAGGAGAGAATGATTAAAAATAGTTATTTACGACAGAAGACATTACGCTGCTTTTACTCGTCTCTGAACTACGTTGCACCAATATCCTAATCATTGAAATGTTATCTACTCATTCCCAAACGTGTTTCACACAGTGAGTGGAATGACTACACAAACCACTCTAGATCAGAAATAAGGCTACTGAGTGTTCTTAAACGCTATAGGTCTTGTGTTATGCTGCTGCCCGGCCTCAGCTTTATGCCTCCATTTTTTTATCTTCAGACACCAGTTTTAAAGGACGTGATGGATCTTCAGAAGCGCAGATAATTATTAAAGGCCCCATGCCATCAGTGGCCACCTAGACTGAGCGATGAAGGGAATACACATGGGTTGAACGTTTCCAAACATATTTAATATCCTTATTTCATGAATTTTTAAGCACGTCTGCCGAGCGTGTAGGTGAGTGGAGCATGACCTACAGAGTAGGACACCGGAGCAGCATGCTGAGCGTAAACAGCAGGAGCTGCTCGCTGGGCATAGGCTACAGGGCCAGCGTGGACAGCTTCCAGTGTCACAGGGAGGCATGCACAGCCTGCAGAGTGACTGGTGCTGGATGAACAGCCCTCACAACGACTGGCGCTGGGCGAACAACCTTTACGACGTCTGGATGTGGGCCTTCAACTGCGGCGGAGACGGTCGCGGCGTCGGCTGACTCGGACGTCTTGGTGCCTGGTTCGTTGGTGTCGACGGTAGCGCGAAACCCGGCAGCGTCGGCGATGTAGTTGACGGTACGGTGGACGCCAGCCGCGTCCGTGTAGCTGTAGGAGCCGACCTTGCCATTAAACTCGTCACCGGTCTCTTGCCTTGTCAGACGTGTTCCGAACTCATCGGTGTTATCGTATCCGAAGCTGTAGGGTTGGGGAGGCTGCATGAGGGAGAACAATCATGTCAAAACGAGTCATAACTCTGCGGGGAAAACTAGAAGTAAACTTTATATATATACAGGGTGTTTCACGAAAGGTGGACAAATTCGATATTGCGAAAACTACGCGTCGCACCAAAAAAGGCTTGTGTAGTTTTGGTCCTGGGCCAGGGACCTATTTAGGAAAATTATTAAAGTTCGAGATAATTAAATTGTTAATTATTCTTGCGTAATTAACTTTTTTAATATTGTGTTTAAGGGAATAGATTCAATTAGAAAATTGCTCAGCGTCATCAAAAAACACTAAATCGACAAATTGCAGAACGATAGAAGGCACGGGAAGCATTTTACGGCTTTCTGAAAAACCGTACAAATTCGACGGGTTTTTATGTTTCGGTTTGTTATCGGGGCGCATCTCCGTTCCGGCAGCGCCGCGCCCCATGGAGAGATAGCGCAACCAGCCTCTGCTGCGTCGCGCTATGACAGCGCAGCAGAGGTTGGTTGCACTATCTCTCCACGGGGCGCGGTGCCGCCGGGGCGGAGATGCGCTCCGATAACAAACCGAAACTTAAAAACCCGTCGAATTTGCACGGTTTTTCAGAAAGCCGTAAAGTGCTTCCCGTGCCTTCTATCGTTCTGCAATTTGTTTATTTTGTGTTTTTTGATGACGCTGAGCAATTTTCTAAGTGAAACTATGCCCTTAAACACATTATTAAAAAAGTTAATTACGCAAAAATAATTAACAATTTAATTATCTCGGGCTTTAATAATTTTTCTAAATAGGCCCCTGGCCCAGGAACAAAAAGGCAGAAGCTTTTTTTTTTTGTTGAGACGCGTAGTTTTAGCAATATCGAATTTGTCCACCTTTCGTGAAACACCCTGTATGTATATACATATTATGTGTGTCTGTCTGTCTGTGTGTGTGTTTTTGCATTTTTAGTGAAGTCGTTGAGACATGGGCCTACCAGAAAGAAAAGGCGCGCAAATTACCCATGGGCGTATGAGCGGCATTCGAATTTACCTTTATGTATTAGAGGAACCGGTGCTTGTTTGAGAAGTCTAATTTAGCGATTGCATTATGTCATATATTGGAAATTGAAATGCATGTTAAAACGTCGAGGTAACTTTTCTTTTTTGTGAAAAATACCCACAAATATGAATGAAAACAGGCAGAAATACTTCAGCGTCACACCTATGTACCGCAAAAATACAACTCTGTCAACTTCCAACGTATATTGGGTGCCTTTCTATTTTGCCACATATGGTAACAGGGGATTTGAACTGCAACTATGAAAAAAGCTGGTTTTCCATTGAATACTACAAATATTGCCATTATAATTAATATTAAAATTAAAATGTACATTTCAAATTATAGAAAAAAAAACACAGAGCACGAGCTGATTGGCATATATTCTGTGTCGCGTTCAAGAAACTGCCTGATAACAGTAAACCGTGCGAAGATAAATGAGACCTAGAAACCTATCGAAATGCGTGTCTTCGGCATTGAATTTAATATCATCCAAATTGAACAGTGGCGTAGATTTAAAAAAAATATATATGTATTTTACAGAGTAGTAGCTACAAGATATAGTGTGCATTGTGCCAATATGATGTCTCAATATTTTATGATGATTGAATTATCGGAGAAAGCACTTCACTCTTGTACCCGCTTAAAGGTATTTTACATAGATCTAGTGGCTTGTTTTTTTTACATAAAAATGCGACATTTCAATCCCCACAGCTTGTTGACAATATTTCCCAATGTTCCGTCCCCATTTCATTTTTGTTACCTTACGAGAAAACAAATCTAAAAATATTTTTCTTAACATTAATTACAGGCGACGATACAAGCTGGCAGAGAGGTGTATAGACCTTAATTGTAGAATTGCTAAGCCTGGTGCCCTCAGTGCATTTAGCTGTAGGGAACCTGGTTGAAATGAAGTGCGCTATTATAGCCTATTTTCAAGTTTTGACAAAATTTTCCATCGCTTAAATGCCAAACATCCTCCATGAGGCGTTTCCCTATATAAGCTATCGCTTGGTTTTTTCAGCTGGTATTTTCTTCCAGTGTAAGTCGCTTAATGTAAGAAACACGCATCAAATTCGTGTGTGAGTATCTTAGTTTTACAACAATACCTTGCAGCACTTGTAGGAAACTATGCATGTACTCACGTAATTTTCGACAGTAACTTGAGCAGCCACGTAGGCACACAGGCAGCACAGAAGAAGCTGCGAAAAACATATACATATTAAATCATCTACTGCCACAGGCATTGGAAACATTTGTAACAAACGTCCGACAACTCCTAGGGATCTGTGAATCTCTTGGAAATGTTAAATTACCAAAATTGATCATGGATATATTTAAGAAGGAAGCGATCAAAACGTAACGATTTTGAAGGATCGCTAACGTAAGGGTGGTACTGAATTTCAGATAATTCAGAATGGAATCCTGGTATTTTAAGACAGTTTAGCCAAGCGCCTACCAAAAAGCAACAAAGGGCGATCAGGTACCTTAGAGAACATGGTAAGGTCTGTTCGTCTTGGTAAGAAGTCGAAGTAGTGATGATCTGCTATTCGCGGGCTGCTTTTATACCGTTCTGGAACTCTGAAAAAAGCAAAGACAACAGCCTTTTATGGAAATCAACGAAGAACGCAGGCTGTTTTTACAGTCCCGTTCATTGCTTAAGCGCGTAACTGATTTTGAAGTGAAAGAATGTGAGAATAACACGTATGGTGATGGTTGCATAGTACGTTTCATCACCTATAGTACCGGCATCATAAGAAAAGTGGCAGCAACTTTTATTTCCAAAATTTTGTCTCGCATGAAATGTAGTTTCGCAGTGCGATAGTATAAACGTGTTTAGATGACATTAATCCGTCGTTTCGGAAAGTGAAGAATGTTTACTTTGATCTTTTTCCCCACTTTATTCAGTGGGGAAACTGGATGCATAGGACACGTGACACCAATTTCCTTGCCAAATTAAGCAGAGAAACTCAATTGGTGATTAGGTCATGTGACGTAAATTTTTCTTCTCGATTTAGTGGTAAATTCGATTGATGTATTTATCACGTCGAGGCTAATTTCCCCGTTAAATTTAGCGGGCCGCCTTAAGGTACTGCCCCCCCCGCAGATGTAGCGGGAAAACTGAATTGGTGTGTAGGTCACCTGACATCAGAGTATGTGATATCAATATTTTCCCGCTTAATTTAGAGCTAAACAAGATTGGTTTACGGGTGCTGACGTGCAGTCACGTGGCATTAAATTTTTCAGGTATATTTAGCGGGGAATGTGATTTGGAGTAGAGGTCAAGTGAGTCAGGTTACGTGACGTTAATGTGTCCGCCAAATTTAGCGGGGAAACTGAAAAGGTGTTTTGGTCCCGTGACATCGATTTTCCCGCCGACTTTGGCTAGGAAACTTAATTTACCAAAGTCACGTGACCTATACACCAATTTTGATTTCTTCACAAAATTTAACGGGAAATTCATGGACGGAAGGACGGACGGACGGATGGACGGACGGAGGGACAACATTTTTGGTATGAGCGAGTGTAAAAAAGCATTACAATGTTTTCAGCTTTATGAGCTAGTAATGATATCAATGTGTCATGATTCACGTCATTACCTCGAATCAAAATTTTGATGTATGCAAGGAGGAATCTTTGGAAATTCGCGTAGCGTGTCTTATTTCATATGCGTAGCGCGTATTCCAAATATCTGCATTCAATCCTAAAAACGACGTTGACATTTCCGCAACGATTGCGTTTCACGCATATTTCTCACATCGTTCCACGTGGAATTTTGCTTTTTCGGTTTATACTTATTCCGCAATTTTCCCGTGCAAATAGAAAGCCCATAATATTTAGCTTAGTTTGTTAAAATTTGAATTATCCACTGATGTTTTATACTGCCTTAGCACTGTCATATATCTTTTAAAATGTTACATGAAAAGTATTGCAAAGATGTGGACAAACTATTCGAGCTTTTGTCTTGTAGCGAAATCATGCTTGGCATTGCAAAGAATTTGAATCCATTAGAGCATATGGCTAATATCTGATTCCTTCATAGGGACAGGCAGTGCTTGTCATGTCCCTACTTCTCTTTTTTCTTGTCTTTTTTTTGCCATGTTTTAATAATCAGGATGTGCAATCAACTTCCCCACCTGTTCTTTTTGATGTGATAATTGTAGTTCATCATGACGGCGTAATATAAGTTGTGAGCTTCCTGATCGGAGTTACAAAATACCAGTTTTTAAAGTATCAGTGCAAAATAGCTAGCATTGTGCATGTCAATTTGTGTAACAGGGGCCGCAGTTTAACATGTATGTCTTTAAAGTTTAAGGCAATATTTTCTTAAATGGAGGCTTTATGTTCTGAATATTTATCACTCACACGCCATTACTACGCACAGAACAAGTGTGTGATAAAGTGAGATGGCAATACCGGAATCATTCATTGTATAATAATATAATGAATGCGACTTAGAACGTACTACGGGAGACAATCGAGGAAAGCAAATAAAGTTGGCGCACAAAACACTAATGTCTCGGCAAAAATTAAAACACAAGATGCACTGAAACTCATATGTGTGAAAGCAAATATTAAAATATCGGGCGTATTTCTCAAAGATAAAAATTGTGGCGTGTGTAAACAGACCTCGTTAAAATAGCGTCTTATTATTTTTTTTAATATACTATAACACGATTGAGAAACAAATATTGCATAATTTAAATTTTAGCAGAATATGGCGTAACTTTGAACCATTTTCAATGATCGCATTTTTTACCTCCACTTGGATCATCGTATGAGGTGTGTAGTATTATATCATACGGTTGTATGTATATTCCTATAGAAAGGTGTTACGCAAGAAAAACTCTCACGAATAAGCGAAGAGACTGCGCGCTGTGTGTTGCTTGAGCGGATGTATTAGCTGCCGATGCCCAACTTATTTTTTTTAATAAGATGTGTTATACCTAGGGCTCCGTGTTTTCCGATAAATCCGAAAAACTCCGAAGTACCACCGCCGGTCAAAACGTTTGCCAATTCTGATTTATCCGATAAACACCGAATGGTCATGACCCCATGAAGGGGGGGGGGCGGCATGGGCACATAACAATACTCCGAGTGGCCCCCCCCCCCCCCCCCCCCCCGGCCGCATAAAATTTTTTTTTATATATTTTGAGCAGCGCAGAATTAATTGTCCTGGGAAAATGCGCGCCTCGGACCGTTGTCAAAGGGGGATATTGCGGCTTGTCTCGTCAAGGTTGGTTCAGGGGAAACAGGTCATCGTACCATTCCTGTGACGATAAAAGCCACTCTTTTGTTTTCCAGTTTTGGGCCATGGGATTTGGGATTTGGAGAAAGGAGAGGGGGTGCTTCTGTAACAGTGAAAGACATGGACCATAGAAATTGTATAAAATAGGGAAGAGGGGGCAGTTGAAGTTTCTCTGTTACATCCTTAACCACTCCACCTCGCATGGCCACGGTCTAGATTGATGTGGTGATCTACGAGCTTCCTTGCGGCTACTCTCCGGCAGCGTCATTGATTTTAAGGTATCGACGTTTATCGAAGCCAAACTTGTGTGCGACTTTTGTCGTGGGACAAATTTGCATTGCCAATGACACCAACGCCAAATTTAACGAAAGATATCTTAATTGACACATGCTGCGTTTTATATTTTATCTGGCATACGTTTGCATCCGGTCATATTTATTATTTTAATAGAAAACACTGCGAAATTAATCTCCCGAATTTCTGAGAATTAGGTATTTACAAAACATAAACTCCTATAAACACCGACTTTTTGCGAAAAAATAAACTCCGAAAAACACCCTCCGGAATTTCACGAAAAAATAAACTCCGAAAACACGGAGCCCCGGTTTTATCTTATATCTTCTTATCACAGAACACAGTTCAGCTGAAATTTCTTACACCTAAAAAAAGTGATTCTTATGTCTTTTGAAAAAGTATTGTTACATCTCAAACGTATTATTCGTTGAAGTAGAATAATAATACAAACATAAAAAATGTAATAATCTAAGGCGATTTTTAATAGTAATATAATAGATGGTAGTACTAGTTTTAATTAGGATGAAAATTCAGAAAAACTAGCTGTTTTTTCCTTAATATTTTGTTGCCCTTACTTGCTTTTTGCGTACTTTTCAATACATTGATTTATGGAAAGTACCTACGCTTTAACACTTTTTGCAGTTCCGGATGTATCGACGTAAAATTCGTTTTTCTAGATATTTTTTGAAGCTCCACCTTTAAATATTTAAGTTCCTTAATTTAAATGCTGGGCAGGTGTGGAAACAAATTCAAAGGAAACGTAGTTTGTGTGTATGGCATAAGGTAAATTTTGTATTGCACCAAGAACTATAACATAGAACACTTCTTGTCGAGCTCTTTTTCTCTAGAATATTACTAATCATGGTAAATTTACCAAAATGTTTTAGCCCAGCAGTTTCGATGACCCACGTAAGCACGCGAGCGCTTGAGTCACTTGAAGGATTCAAGTCGAAGATACTCCAGCTGTTTAGCACATCAAGCAAGCAGTTTATTAAATTTGAGCAAGTGGCAAAGATTTCGCATTTATCTGAATCCACTATCAACTCGTTCTGGCACCAAGTAATACATCCGGTAACTTCTCAGGCGCCCTAGCAAACAAGATACAATTTACGAAATGTTAAATTTTGCATGTAGCTTGGAAACGACTGTTCGAGCAGACATTTTATAGTAACATAGTCATACTATATTTGACGGTGACAGCGCAGGGAAAACCACTCTCACACCCATACACCCTCAGGAAGACAAGCACACGCGCTGAACTTACAACTCTTGTGTATTCGACTTCTTCATTTTTCTCTTCAACGTCCGGGTTGCAACAAACTTACTTCCGAACGTGATAAGTAGAGGGAAGTAGCACGATATACAAGGAAAATTCTAAATGCACGGCTACTTCATCTACTTATCGCGTTCGGAAAAGTCAACACGGACGAAGAGAAAAATGTAGTCGAATACACAAGGATTGTAAGCTCAGCGCGCGTGCTTATCTTCTAATGAGTGTATAATTATTGAGTGGTTTCTCTTCCGCTGCAACCGTCAAATATGGTTAACAAACTCGCCCAAGCATCGATCCTATCATTCGCTACACCTGGGGTCTCAAACACGCGGCCCGTGGGCCGGATGCGGCCCGCGACTCTTTGGGACGTCGGCCCGCCAAACATCCCGCGGCTGCGAGTCCCCGGTTCCCATGCCTCGAGCTCTACATGCGCCATAAATAGTAGTTTCATATCCTAGATTCATTCCAGCTCGAAAGGAGCTCTGCTCATACAAGGTGCTCATACATTTTGCACAATTTCTTGTGTTACATTATAGGGCTGAGTATTGCTTCGTCTCGGTAGTTGCTTCGCAGCCTTTCTTAGGTAAATCAGCTGCAACGGCAGTACCACTAAGCTAGATGTGCGAGCCCTTTAATCAGAAATTTTCCTTGGCTGCACGAACTCTCGCTCAGCAGGATTAACTGCCCAAAAATAAAGTTATGAGCTCGGGCTTCTACGGCTGCGAAAACATACCTTTAAATAAAGGTATTTTCTACTAATGCTGTCATAAATATCGTCAGGAAAGGAAGAACTGCCGTGTGAAAATATATTGTTTATGCCGGTTGAGCCATTGTGCCACAGGCAACGAGTGGCGTGCTTTCTTATTCTTGCAGATGGAAAACCGCCAATACGTTGGCGTATTACATTTTATAAAATCAAGGAGAGGTTCAAAAGTAGTCGTATACGCAAATGGAAGCTAAAGATGGAAAACGGTGAGCTTTTCAAAAAGCAGAAAGCACGAGGCTCTCCTAGAAATTCAGTATAGTGTGTCGCTGGGAGAGTCGGGTCCTTGGGAAGGCGACACACCACTGCTGCTTGTCTGTTTATTCTTCTGTCCCAAAATAACAACCCCCCCCCCCCCCCCCCCTTCCTCCCAGTCGGCCTTTGACCCTTCGGGGGTGAGCTATCGGACCCTTACACTCGAACGAGTTTGAGACCACTGCAACCACCAACTCGAGGCTCTGAAGCCAGGCCACTGCTTTACGGCGCGGCTGTGATCATGCGCTTGTATGCGCCAGAGGCAGCGCGTCACGCGCGAATCTGGTTTCTGCACCCATGTAGTGTCCACAGCTGGTGTTGGCAAACGTGGACAGGTTTGTAAACAGTGTGTTGGTCTAAACTCGGTTAACTGCGACTTCGGCCAACGCTACCATCACACGGGAGGCTATCAAACTGCGTTAAAAGTGCATCGTCACGACCTTCGTCATTTTTAAACGTGTGCTATCAAACGTTAAACCCATCAGGCAGAGTAAATGCGCAGTAAGTTCTCGTTTTTTGTTCTTTTGTATGTTTGATTTTTATTTTTGATAAAAAACACACCAAAAAGTACAAAGCAATTCCGATCAACGTTTATAGATACTTCTCCAGTTCCGTATCTCCTCGGCGCGCCTGTGGGAGGAGGCGGCCCGGCGCGGTCCCCGCCACCGCAGCGCTGCGGTCGAAGGTTGCGCCATCAGGACGATCGCCGCTCCCTTGCGCGCAATGTTCAACACGCCTACTGCAGCCCGGGATCTCGGCTGATTTCGCGAGTAACGCGCTATTATTTTAATTTCGGTCGTTTTTGAACAGAAGGTAACTTGCAAATGATGTAACACCGAAAATAATACGTACGTGCAAGCGGTTCAGCCTTGGCCCGCAGCGGTTGTCACTATGCTTGGTTGCCTCACGTCGTCAATAAAAACGAGCGAGACGAGGATCGTTCGCGCGGTCGGTATGAATTTATTCCATATATTCACAGAACGCACGTAGTGATTTAATGTCGCGAAAAAAAAAAAGCTGCGCGTCGCAATCGCGCCGTCCTGGGCATTTTTTTTCTTTTTTGTCTTACAAAATATATCGATCTTACCTATGCTATTTTAGAAGATTTGCTCAACTTGCAATTTAGTAAAGTATCTACAGAAACTGCTCATTCACAACACATTACACAAGCCGTAACACAATCAATTTTATTTTGCTAACTCGCAAAAAATAAAAAAGGGCTTCAAATCACGCGCAAAACAAAGCCTGTTACAGTTAAAGCTCCACTATACAAGCTTGGCCTTTTTCCTTTCTCTTTGGGCCCTTATGGCACTATCGTTTTCTTGGCACTTTTTGCGTGCGAAAAAGTGCATACGTCACGTCACAACGAACGTCGTATCACAAACCGTCGAAAGCAATCACACACTCGAAGGGCAGAAAACCAACAGATCACGTAACAAACAGCGCGAACAGCGAGCGAAAATGCAAGCCCAACCACGTAACCGGAGCTGGCCTGGCCGGCACACACGCGCAAGCTTCGATCGCAGCGCCCTCGCAGTCCCTAGGGATCGGTCGCGCCCGCCTGGAGAGGGGCAGTTCGGGAACTGGAGAAGTATCTATAAACGTTG